>JBCEWB010213374.1:0-24293 GCA_039654565.1 Peronia peronii
TCTCGTCCGATTCACGTGCGGTAAAAAGCTACTTTCACTTTCAATCTCGTAGATTCTCGGGATATACGGTAACTTAATGTACCTAACGTGTTTCCGGCCAAAAATGAGTTCCAAAACAACCACGTCATTTCCGTATATAGCGGGCGCGACCGGGCACATTAGAAAGACGGGGCTTGTGTGTCAGCGGGCGCAAACGGGCGCATTAACTAGTAATGGGTTAAGGGGAGGGGTGGGTCCTGAGAGTGATTTTCTAAAGTACTCAGTTTGGACTTTTTTAAGCATCATATTGAAATTCAGCATGTCCAAATTAGAGGAGGGAAAGTGACAAAAAATAATTTGGATGGTCGGTTGCCATGGAAATGCCACCATATTGGATTTCTGGCCCCCAAAATTGCTAATTTTCAAAAGCCTAAGGCTTCGGTGTGTTTCAATGAAATCGTTTCAGATTTTGCACATATGTAGTATTCCCTAACCTCAATAGCGCTAAGTATCAGTTTTTTGAAACTTGCAATGGTTTTTCTTCTACTTTGAAATTTGTACTTGGCAAGATGGTACTTTTTCTCATTTTTCTGGCACTTTGATAACTTTTTCTCAAAAAGTAAACAAAATATTGCAAATCTGATACTTCTTGTTATTTTATACATATGCAGGAAAATTCATGCTAAATGTCAAGTAAATCTGTTGGTAAATAAAAAAGCCTTAGCGAAAATTGTGGTCTTAAAGTAGGTTTCGAGATAATTGCATCTAAAGTTTTGACAAAGTTTTTCAACCAGTTCCTTGTGACATAATGTGTTCCTTTTACCTCAGAACATCCCAGCTTGATAGACTGGACCGCCCTCTTCAGCCTCCTTCTCTTGCCTGGCTTTTTCTTCTGAGAAATACTTTCAAATTTAGTGTAAAGACCTCATAGCTTCAGTTGAAATTGACCGCCAGAAGCGAATTTGAGTGATATTTTAGACACCCCCCTTCGTAGAAAAAGCTCACTATACACATGAAATAGGCTAGTTTTGACCATATAAACGGTAAAGTCTTGAAATAAAAAGGTTTAGCTTGAAGAAAAAAAAAATCCGAAATTCCATATTTTCAGCCAAAATCTCGATTTCAGACCCACCCCTCCCCTCTTAATAACAGAACCATTGCTAGTCCCTATGCTAGTAGAAAGTTGCAGAATTCCCCATTGGTAAGCCTAAGTCTGGTGTTTCAGTAATTATGTAACTGGATTGGGCCAACCAGTTCCATAAACTTTTTCAGCTTCTTCTTGGAAACAAGTTGACATCCTTAATTCTTAGAAAATGAGAGAACAAAAGCTTATTCAGTCACTGGAAAATTAAAAACTTAATATGCTTGTGAACATAGCCCAGATTTGCTCTGTCGAGAAATAATACCAAAGTATTCAACTGTTTCATTTTTTATTATTAAGGGGATTCTTTTTGTCCAGCTGTTAGTTCTCTTTGCCAGACACAAGGAGCTTTCAACAAACGGTGTACGGAGGGGAAAATCACTTTTGTTCCCTGTGCTTGGCAACGTAGACCAAGAAAAATTCTGAAAACATATGGTATAAAGAAAATGTTTTCTTATCATAATAGTTTAATCAACATTTTATGTGATCCATCTTTCAATGACAAAAAGAAAAGTAAATTTTTTTTCTTCTTTACACTACTGCTTGTTCATCATTCCTTGAATCTGGCAAAGGGCATGTAATTGGGCCAGTCAAAAATAATCTCTCTTCATGATGATACTTCGGATTGCTAGCCATGCTGTGCCTCAGACACGAGCACTTTGCCTCTCAACAGTGTATCACAATAATCTGTGTCGGACTAAAATTTATGTAAAGCTTATATAGCCATAGTAAAGTAGGTAAAGGAAATAAATAGACACCAGATGAAGTGATGTTTTTGATTTTGTCAGGCAGGTCGAGGCAGGAGAGAAATTTGTGACAAAATTTCGGTAGTAGTAATATCAGTTAGAGGGGCACAAGTGAAATTGTGCTGTTTGCCACCCATGCTTTGTCCATTCAATACTTCTAAAATTTTGTTTTACAAAAAGTATATACAAATTGTAACAGACTTTTTTGCAAAGCCAAATTTCTGCATTTGTACAGGCAAGGTGCTCATGATAAACACATGTATCTACAACTTGAACACTACAACTGGTTGGTACTCCATGTTAAGTTGATCTGCTCTCTCTCTCACCTCTCCCCCAGAACTGGCGATAGCCCCAGCTCTGAATGCTACCCTTATACCACCTCATGCTCGGACAGGCGGCTCGGAAGTTGTCTCTTCAACGTCAGCACAACCCAACAACAGCGGAGGCCCCAACAATAACAATGCCCTCGACAGCAACAACGGGGCCCCTGGAGCCCCAGCCAGTAGTGAGACCGCATGAGGAGGAATCCGTCTCTAGTTATCCCACAAGCAAACAAACAAATAAGCAAGGACTTTTTGTTTTTTTTTTAAATATTTTTTTTTTAATGGGAAGGGCAGGTGGGGATGGGATGTATACATAACAGCTACTTCATTTCACACAGACTGTTGATAGAAATAACAACTGAAATAACAAACCAAGCTACTAAAACAATCATACCATTCAGTTGTGTGCGCCAAGTGTGTGTTATCTTTTTATAGATATATATATATATATATATATGTAATATTTGTTTTTTCAAACATGCGGTTAGAATGAGATTCTCATTGGAAGGTCCTTTTTTTTTGTTTTTGAAATGTGTCGGTGATAGTGCTGGGTGTGTTCACACATTGGTTTTGCATATAAAAGTTTGTTTTGTTGTTGCGCATCATTCTTTTAGATGAGGATCTGTCTTATAGTAGCATGAGTTTGTCATGGAGGTAAAGACAACTGTTTATATGAATCTGATATAAACCTTCCGCCTGCTCCTGAACAATGAGATTTTTTACTGGTCAGGGGCCTGTACATTGAATGGAACGGCACAGCTGAGTCGTGGTAGTTCATCACATTATGATTGCACTTAAATAATATGTAACTGGTGATCATTAGTTGTTATTACTGACAATAATTTTTCATTATAATTTAATTTCTTTTTTTTTTTAAGTTGTGTCTTGTTGCATTTGGCATAAGTATTGAACTGGGAGAAAAGGGATGTTGCATAGGATAATGGGTGGATGGGCAGGGAGTCAGTCATTTGCCTACAATAGGTCAAGGCTGTCAGATCAATCAATAACTTGTATATTTGCGACATTTATATCTTAAAAAATATAATTTTTGTTTGTTGTTTAAATTTTTTTTTTTTTTAATTCAGTGTTCTGTTCCAATCATTGATTATGATGTTTATTGTTAAATTGAAAATCACATGACTTGTGTGTTGCCATATTTATAGAATGTTCTTAAATGTTGTCTGAATGTTGGGGGTATCTTTTTTCTTCCCTGAATTACTATCTTTGTTTTTGTGCTGTGTATTTTGCTTGCCTCTAGATAAAATACAAAATGACAAAACATTACCGTCAAATTTTTTTTTTTTTCAAGGGGGCATACATCAAAGATTAGAAGCTGAATGCAGAACTGTGTGTGAAAAAAATCTTGGGCGTCAACTGTGTTATTGGAATGCAAAGTTTCAAGTCAGTTTTAATGATCTATTATCAGTGTCACCTGTACATACTGCGATATTCCCTCTACCATTGGTTTTACTCGTTCATTTGCATGATTGCTTTTTTTTATATGATCATCAGAGGGGAGCAGCGTAGTTAACGGTCAGGTTGCTTGTGGTTTCCAAATAATATTTAGTGCTGATTTTGTTCTGAAATCACAAGAATATTGTCACAACAGACAAATTTACTAGAAGGTCTGTAAACTATATCAAGAATTTTTATACAGGGTGGGCATCAGATTGCAAGGTCATTGTAAGTCGCAAATCTTGCACCTGCTAGAAGTGCAAAATTTTTTTTTTTTTCAAAGTAAGTTATTTTTTACTTTTTTAAATTTTGTCCTGAAATACTCATTATTACATCTTGAAAGATATTTCGTTTCATGAGGTTGATGATACAACTAACCAGATAACATGTTCATACAAGTTATTCAGTGTTGACATTAATATCCGCTATGTGTGCAGTTACAGGTTTTGCGACCCACAGTGACAACATGTATCATAAATATTTGGCCACATTCAGTTGAGGTCCATAGTAAGAATCACAACCTCCTAAAAAGTGTGTATGTTTGGGGACGTCCAAGAAGTGTGAAACATGTATATACCAATGAAGAGATTGTGTAAACATCTGCATATTCTGTGCTTTTAGATTTTTTTTTTTATCCAGATACATAGTTTCTTAGCGTCAACAAGATACATGTTCTTAGCCACAAACCAGTGAACTGCACATCCAGCCATGAGCCCTGCAGCTGCCATGACTATAGAGAAGTCAATGGTCACATCACCTTACCACCATGGCCAATCATTTTGTTTTTTCTTTCAGGGGCCATCCATTTTTCTCATTGGTCAGTGTCTCTCAGCTTTAACCAAGAAGATTCAATCATAAATTTTGTTTTACTTCATAGATCGGTACTTCAGATCTGAATCACGAAATTCAAGCATAGCTTTTTCTTTTCTGGTTTTGATCAGAAAGATTCAGTCATTATTTTTTTTATAATTTGTTTACGTGCTTCTTGTTGTTTTTTTTTTCACAGGTAGACATTTCAGGCTTTAACCAGATATTCTGTTATCATTTCATGTATTGCATTTATAATGCAATTCTCATGTTCTCCACTCACAGTGTCTTACTGTTGACACTAAGTTTTTTACTTCTCTCTTCAAAATTGGTAATATCCTGTTTGTAAATGATAGAAGAGGATATGTTAGTTGTTAGCGAGTAAATCTCTCATTTTCTCCAAGATGTATTAATTATGAATAATGTCTGGATCTGGAAGAATGGTTAAACTGACTAGGGAACAACTTATCCATCTATCTACATGTAGCTGGAAATCTGGACTCAGTTGTAAGTTCTAAGGCCTCACCTTGGAATGCCTAAAGTTCAGCAGAGTCGACCTGATGATGAAGCGATGCTACCCGGTGGTCTTGGTGACGTTCAAGTATTCAAAGAACTGTCACTGAAGTTTTTAAAAATGTTCTCCATGCGCATTGTGTTATTAGTCACATCAAATTCAACATGATAGATTTGGTGAAATGAGTAATCCTACGATTGGCAGTATAGTTCGAGTGTAATGATTGATCATTTTCCTGGGGACTAATATATTACATATTCATTTCTCAAAGCTACACATGAAAGAAAGACTACAATTTTTACTTACAAATTTGTAGGGTTCAGGCAAGTATCTAATAAATTTGCTTCCACATGAAAGAAAGGTTACAGTTTTTACTTACAAATTTATAGGGTTCAGGCAAGTATCTAATAAATTTGCTTCGCTAGAATAAATCAAGTGTTGGTTTCAAGTCACTTCAAATGGCTTCAATAGCAGAACATTTGTCATACAAAATTTGACAGTCTTTTATGTTGAGGATCAGTGTCATCAGGAGTATTGCAGAACAGTATCAGTTGAAACAGGTCACAAGGTTGTGGTTTGGAAAAAATATAGAATATTAAAAATGAAAATTGGGTGAGCACAGATCAGTACAAGTGGAATAGCTGTACTTTTTCCAAGAACTCAATCACCATGACAAAAGGAGAAGTTTTTTTGTTCTGTTTTTTTTTTTTAAATGGGAATGAGAAAGGTAATTCAGTTAATATCACTAAATGAAACATTTCCTTCACAAATGGACTGGTGTAAGGCCTCGGTAAAGACTTAGAGGGTTTTCGTGGCTTGATAATGTGAACATGAACAGTAGCAGTGGGTCTGTGTGAAATAATCAAATTGATGGCTGTCATTTTGTTTTTGTTGAACTTTTAACTTTTTCATTGTTTGTGCTTAAACATTTCCATTTTACAAGGGTTTTTTGTTGTTTTATTTCCAGGGCATTTTGTGATTAGGATCCTCTTTGACACAGGTTTAATTTTTTTCTCTTTCATCATTTTTCTCTCCTTTAATCCAATACCTGAAAAGGCACTCTGAATGAAATGGTGTGAGTGAGATTAAATTAATGCTTACAGCAATTGCAAGACTTCATGTTTTAATTTTTTAAAAAATGTTTTTCTTTTATTTTAAAAAAAAATTTTTTTTTTTTAGATTTTCCAGTCCCCTGTCTTGTCATACTTGTGCCAATTTTGGATTTTTTTTTTTCCCCAAAAGGTCCAGCGTTTCTTGCGTTTTATGAAACATGCAATACTGTAAGGATCTGAGATGCGACACAATGAAATCAGGCTCTCGTCAAATTTTGAGCAAATGAGTTGTTGGCACCAAAGTTAAGTTTATCCATTTCCCTTTCTGTGTGTGAAAAAATGTTTATTTTACCTTAAGTAGAAGTCGAGCTATTGGCAATTAAAGACAATGAGGGTGACCTGTTGCTGCAGCTCAATTTAGAGAGAAAATGACCGATCACTTTTGTAGATCCTTATTAATCTTCGTTAGTCCATGCCGCTAAACAGCAATTTTGGGGCCTTTACTCAAACTATTTCAGCAAATTTAACTCTGAAAGGTGAAATGCATTGTTAGATTGATATTGAAGGGTTTTGTGAAGAAAAAAAAGTACGTTAAAAATTCGTTCACTGTTGAAAAACACATGATTTCTCAGTGATCTCAGTTTGACAAGCGCCTGATTTCATCGTGTCGCGTCTCATTCACTCACCTTTGGGTAAATCGTATTTTGCCAAGTAAAAGCCAGGAAGTGTCAAGAGCCCATTGTGGTCCAAGACTTGCCCATTATATGTTGTGTGGAGTGTCTGTCTAAATGACACAATATATTACAGCAAGAAAGCAATTGGTTTATTTTGCTTTTAGACCTAGTTCTCATTTCTGGAGCACGAGTTAATATGAGAGAAATCTGGATATTCTGTCAGTAGTTTGTGCTGATACTTATAAAGGGTTAACTCTCTGAAACCTGATATTTTCCAACCAAGTCGATCTCTGTAGGGCATTCTTCATTGTGCTCAATTATTCACTGAGGCTATAAAAATAAGACAGCGTCTTGATTTTACACACCACACACATATAATTCAACATGTGCTTTTTGATTTTTTTTTTTTTTTTTTGATTTTTTTTTTTTTTTATTTAATCTTGCATAGTTTTTTTTTCTCTATATCTGATTTTTTAAAAAAAATGATCTACCTGGAAAAAGTGAGGAAAAATGTTATTTTTTGCAAGTAATAACTTCTCATGTGCGAAAATATATTTGCACAATGGCATTTAAGAGTAGATTTGACAGAAAATAGGAGAGAGGCTGTAGATTATGGAGATGGTGAAGGGTGGAAGAGAAGCAGTTGAATTAACTTGAAAACAGTTCATAAAACCTGCTTGCCTTTTGCTAGAAATACTTCCTATGTGGAAATTTTTTGCACTTGCAATAAGAAAAACGCTTCTATTTTTTATTCTTAGATTTAGAAATTTAACGCAGGTTTGGCTTTTCTCCTGTTGACTATAATTGATGTCAGGGCTCGACGTACCCATGCCACATGTTGACTGTAATCATCGTTCAGATTCAGTGAGCTGAATCAGTTTCTATAACTCACACAGGTATCATCATATGCAGATGTCTCCATTTTTTCGTTTAAAAGGAAAAAAAAAAAGCTTATCACCCTTTGCAGTTAAACCCTTCACTCGTTAGATTTTATTCACAGACTGATGGGGGCTCCAGTTTATTGGACAAACTCTCCTCTGTAAGTTAGATAGGGAATTCTTGCAGATGCTGCCCATCCTTTGTTTCTTTTTTTTTTTTTTTTTTGTAGTGGTGTAAGTTTGCACTCAGATATGCGTATGGTACTGGTATATTTGTAAATACTGTAAGTTGTCCATCAGAATCATGACACAGGCTTCCTTTTAATTTTTTTTTCTTTTTTTCTTTTTTTTTTTTCCATCCTTACTCCATTCTAAGTAAATGTCAGTTATTCTGCAAAAAGTTCTGCCTCATTGAAATAAACGTTTTTTTTTAATGTCGAAAAGAATCATTGATTTTTGCTACTGCATTTTTCGCTTCTTTTTTTTTTTTTTTCTTTTTGTTTATATTCTGTTTCTTTGTGTCATTGTTATAATTTAAGAAGATTAGGACCATTGGCAGTTATGTTTGGTTGTAAGAGTGACCATTTTCAGTAGATGATGAATGTCATGTTTCCATTTCTCAAACACTGGCCTGAGAAGGGTATGAATCTGTTTCTCAAATGAATTTTGTGTAAAATCATTTCAAGTCTTTTTCTGTTGGATAGCAACCATTTTTCCTCAGTAAGACCTAAAACTTCTCAAATGGATTGGTGTACAAATGATATGAAGTCCCCGCTTTTTGAAAACATTTGGTTTTCTCTGTCTGAATCTAACACATTTTTTTATTTATTATTATTATTATTTTTTTTCGGAAGTGTCATGTTCTTCTCAATAAATGTGATATTTGCAAATTGGGAGATGAACATTTTTCCGTTGTATTTTATTCATCAGCCTAGACCTTTTTAAATAGAATTTTAAAAAAATAATTGTGGTCTGTATGGGGGAAAAAAAAAAAGTGAATTTATTGATTGTAATGAAATCCTCCTTGAAGAGAATAATAGAAATGCTATCAGGGAGGGAGGCCATTGGAAAAGGGTTTATGTGTTTTTTAAAAGTAGTTTATTTTGTCACCAATCTCATGAAGGGATGTATGTAGAATTTGTGTGTATGTATGCTTTTGTGACCGAAGACTATCCATTTGCCCAGAGTGAGAGTTATATTCTCACAAAGCAGCCAATTGATAGCTGTTTCATTCTCATGAACGGATGTGCAATCATGTAAAAGGCCCTTGTGTGTGATTGTATTGTAACAGCCATTTCTCATGCACTTTTTTTTATCTCATCCAGAATGTATATATAGAAACGCCCCTTCATGAGATAGGTGATATTTCCTCCCGCTGTGTTCCCCATCCACCTGCAGGAAAAAATAGTTGCCTTGGCATACACATTCAGGAAACTTGAGATATAATTGTGTCAGTTCTGTTTTTACTACTTGTACTATTACTACTACTATTACTCAAACAGGTGAATTTTTCCCAGTGTAGTAATGCTCGTTGTAAGTGATTATGTATGTATTACCACAGCAAGGGTGTCGAGTGTTTCTAGTTAACGTGTGTAATGGAGAGGCAGGTCAGCCCTTTTTTCTTTTAAAATTTTCTCTCTCTCTCTCTCTCTCTTTTGTCCACTCACTTTATTTTTCGCCAAAAATGCATGAAATACTTTGTGAAATTTCCATCGGGCCAGCTGGTCTGTAAAACAGGCAGATTTGTAATCAGACCCATAGGTAGACAATGTTTGATAAAATGTGAGTGTTAGTAGTGATGTGATTGGAGTATCAAAGAGGCCCAGTCTACCATCCAAAGGTGATACCTAGTAACTCCTATTTTTTTAAAAATGGAGATAATTCTATAAATGGTTCATGTAGGTCACCCACTTGCTATGTTTGAATGCTGGGCTCGTTCTGTTTGGTAGTTTTGGAGAGAAAAAAAAATACGGCAAAACCTAGCAATTTCTGTTTTTTTTCAAAAATACAAGGGTAAACTTTGTACATTTCCTTGTTTTCATTGGATCTTGATTAGAGCTAGATACTAGGTTTTCCCTTTGGACAGTAGCAGTCGTTAGACAAAGTTGAGAGTTTTCCGTTGTTGTTGACAGCTCAGCCATGGCATAGGAACTAACAGGATATACAGTTGACTCTTAGTCCAGTAGAGAGATTACTAGGCAGGCCACTTAAGCAGATTTTAACATTCAACTTGTCATGAAGATTCATTTTCCTCTTGAGAGGTTGACTAAGTGTGTGTGGGCGGGAGAAAACATTCCACCATCACTGTAGTGACAGCCTTCTATGATTACATGTACGTGAATTCATACAGTTAGATGGAAACAGACATATATTTCTAACTTTATATAAAATACCTAAATTTATAGCCTCTATATGAACCCATGTATTTCTATCATTAAATGAAAGTGCCTTTTTTTTTTGAGAGAGAATAACCATTCCTGAAACTAAATGTTACAATCATTAATTTTCATAGAATTTGAAACATCATTTCCTTCTTTTCTTTGTCTTTCTGTTTAAGTTTGAATTTGGAATGAAGTCAAACTTGAAGTCACTTCAGCCTTTCTCATTCAGCAAGATTGATATTTGGTGGATCTGTTTTCCCTGGCTTGCACACAATGAGTTAAACCTTGGGTGTGATATGATGCTCTGATGGGACCTGTTAGACGACATTTTAACAAAAAGAAAAAGACATGGACATTGTCACTGCAATCTGCTAATAACAGAAGTCATTCTCAGTTCTTTAGAGAGCTTAAGGGGAAAAAAAAAAAAAATGATCACTACAAGTCGTTTGATGGGTTATGCTATCACTAATCTGTTGAATCAATGCGTGATTTATTGTTCACATTTCATGGTAATACTGTGAGATATCAGTTGCATTGTGGCTTAAGTCTGATTATGGCATTGTTGGAGAGCAGTGATAGTATACATGTACTTTTACACCCTATAGAGGCGCTTTATTATTGATTAACGCTGTGTTGGCTGCATGCTTGATATCTTTGTGAAATGAATATCAAACTTCACTCACTAGGAATTGTGGTGGTGTAAATTCCAGATATTCGTTGTAAAGCATCCGAATACCAATATATTCTTTGTCCCTAAGGAAACGTATGGTGACCAGTTTTCAGTATGCAGAAAAGTTGAAACAAAGAATATGAAGTATACAGTCCAAGCATACATTTATCTTGGTGTACAGGGAGAAATTAGACACACACACATATGTAGGCATATAGCCATTCGTTCATCCATCCATGCACGTACATTCATACATACAAGAATTGAAACAGGTATGTTCACCATAGTTCCTTAGCTCACACCTGTCATATATAATGGTGGTGTGTTGTGACGTGCTTGAGTGAGTGATAACTTAACCTTTCAGCTGCATTTTACATTCTCATTACTTACTGATTCTGTTCATTATTTAGCTGAGAGAAGATATAGAAAAGCAGATTTTATATTCATATGGCCCACAGTTGGTAGCACAGTGAATGCTTCACATAGTCTTTGACATCAGTAGATGTCAGAACAGACTTTCAGAATTAAAAATCTGGTCCTGATTCCTAAATTTTATTTTATTTATTTTTACCTTTTTTTTCAAACCAAATAATTGATGTCTATCCCAACTGCAACTGAAATGCCTGCATAGCAATGAGCGTATTCAGTTTTACTTCAGAGCATCTGCCAGTCGGAGGTTTATGTGCGTAGGTGCGTACCAGTACTCTTTGCTAAGTATGACACATTCTGTTTGATCATTTTTGCCATAAAGCTGACATGGCATTTACCAGTGTCTCAAGGATAGTGGCAAGTTGGTAGATATCACTGTACCCTGTACTGGTTAATTGTTAAGATCTCAAATGTAAAATTTTAGTGGCTTTTCTAAGCGCAGTTGTTTGGATCTTGATGGATAAGTTTGATTGGCAATAAATCTTCTGCCGCACTCTCTCTCTCACACCTTATCATCTTCTCTTTCTCTCTCTCTCTCTTTTCCCAAATTTGTATCAGGAACTGCAGGTATTTTCATTTTGCCTTTTTTTTTTTTTTCTTTTAAACTTTTAAATGAATATGATTACAATAATAGAAAAATAATTTTTTAACAGAACTAAAAAAAAAACACACAAAAAAAAAAATTTGTAAAATTGATATTGAAATTGTAAAACCATTGTGGTGATATGAAAGATTGTCAGTGGTTTGAAATCAACAAGCCTCTCACACATTGTCTATTTGTAGAATAATTTAAATTATGATTTATTTCAATAAACATATTGTCCCCCTTTGATTCACATCAGCAGGGTCTTGTATTTGGTTCTTTGTTTTCACAATGATGAGTTGTGTAGTGTGTTCTCGTTCTTGCGTGCATCTTCAAGTTCATTTCATTCTCACTCTTCAGAACAACATTGATGTCGTAAAGTTCATAAATATCAACAATATATCGTCACCTCAGAGGCAAAATTGACCAACTCCATTTTCAGACTTATTTTAACTCAGAAAAAAATGTAAAAAATCAGACATAATTCAGATAATACAAGGTAATTTCCTTCACAAATATGATTTGTAGTTCATACAAGAAGCAAAACAGTTAAGAATTTCAAATGCAGTTTTCTCAAAAGAGCATTTTTGGACTTGGTCAATTTTGATTCAGGGAAGCCAGTACAGTATGCAGGCTTGACAAAACTAAAAAGCAATCCAGTTTACCTTCCCTTTTTTTACATCAGTTTCTTAGAAGCACAATAATTAGATCTCCCAACAGTGCATGCAGCTGGGTAATGATTGTTAACCTATTTTAGACCAACGAAATTCTTGAAGAATGGTAATTGCTAAATAAAAAAAAATACTATACAGCCTTATGTGGATTTTTGCAAAATTGGACAATAATTTTTTGATAATTTTTTAAATACATGCTGTTTGGCCTATTTCAAATCAAAATGAATTATGAATCATGATAGCTGGAGTGGAAGACATGATGTATTCAGCTGTCATACTTGTTATTAGGCTGGTACATGTACATGTAGTTTGGCAGTTCAGTCGAGCCTTCATACACAACATGAAGAAATTGAGCAGCACTGAACACCTCCACAAGTGAAACTATGCAACATGAGTGCTCTAGGATAAAATGCCCACTGCATGCTGGAATCACAATAGAACCCTTCATACTGACAAACTGATACATGTACAGCTTATAAACAGGCAGGTGTGTACAGAGCTTTTGACGAGGGTTTCCGCATGTGGTTAGAATTAGAAAAGGAGTCCTTGTAAAAGCTCCTGGAAATAAATAAATTTTAGGAAACGTTTGCAAAATGCCTTTAGTCCTGGAATAATATTTTAAGTTAATGGAAAAATGTTCTTTGTGTTCATTCAGTATGGCTTTCCAGTGCAAAAATAGCGACTGATTTCCATGAGTCCAGTGACATGTACATCTACTTCCGTCTGTCACACACAAATGCTATTCAACAGTCTTTGTGAGGAAATGATTTTTTTAAAATCATTTTTTAAAATTTCAAATGTTGATCTCAGAGAATATTGAGAAATTCGTAGCAACAAGAAAGAGGCATTTTCCTGGCTTTTATTTAACAGTTATTGTAAGAGAAAAAAGTCACTTTTCTTCTTCTTTTTTTGTTTTGTTTTTTTGTTCTTGTTTGAAATGTTGATCTCAGAAAATTTTGAGAAATTCATAGCGACGAGAAAGAGGTGTTTTCTTACCCCATCAATTTTTCTGAAATTTTCATAGTGTATATTTCAAGCGAAAACAAAAACAGAAAAAAAAAGGACTTTTCTCTTTGTGCTAATTTCACTTTGTTCAACCACCCTTGTGTCTATAAGGGAAATTAATCACACTGGTTTGAAACAATAATTATTTTGATAGAAATCCTAGCTCATTAATTTTACTTGTTCATGGCCTTGATCAAGACTAAAGATGAAATATATGTAAAAGGTCACTGCACACTGCATATTTGTGCAGCAATTTGGAGAAATTCTCAGAAATGTCAAGTACTGAACCGTAGTTATCAAGTAGAAGAAAAATTATATGATAGTCATTCCCTTTTTTTTTTCTTAAAGCAGCTTTGTGGAGTTGTCTGCAACTTATTAAGTTCTATTAAAATCAGGACTTTTCTGTATGAGATTCAATTAAGTTCTAGAATGCAGATAGGTCTATCACACCTTAAGGATATGAATTCAACTTCAAAACTGAAATTTTTACCCAGTTTCACATATCTCTGGAGATTTCTCCCTGAATAAATTAGTTAGATTGCCCTAAAGACAGTGAAAATGTAAAGTGTGAGTTTGTTTTGTTTGCAGTTTTGATGCGTTTTATTATATATATATATATTAAATTTAGGGACGATCATTTACAAAAATGGCCGCAGGATTCACTCTTGGAAAAGTTACTGAAGGAAGAATAAAGCCCTGAATTTTTGTCACACAAAGTTGCTAAATGCATTGTGAATAAAGGCAAGAAATGTACATAGCCTACATATTACAGATATACGAACTGAGTTGAATTAAGTTCAGATTCAATTTGACATTGTGTTTTAAACTGAAAATGTGTGAGGTAAATGTGTTCTGTTCACTTCTACATTATTCATGTTTTGTTTGGGTGTTATAAAATTTACGTTTATAGTTATATGTTCCCTTCCTGTCTGTTACATTTGTTCCCTTATTATTTCTGTTGTTTTCAATCATACAAAATGACCATACTTGTACATTCATAGTAGATATATGCGGTATTAATATTCACTCTGCTGCATGTGAGTTGAAGTGAACTCATGTCTTGAATAGAGTGCACTTTTTTGTGTGCCAGTGTGCTAATAGTGTGTGGATAGAATAGAAAAACACTGTCTGCCAGAAGGATCTTTTTTTGTTGTTGTTGCTTTTGTTTTTTGTTTTTGTTGTATTGTTTGTCGTTTTTCTTCATTTGTTTGCATTCGTAAGTCTCCTAAAGAAGCGAAATCTACTATGTACATGTATATATATATGCGTGTGTATGTGTAACGGTTGTGCAAAGTCATTAGCGTATAATGTACATGTATATGTGAAAGCTTATAATTCATGTATCACTTTCTGGACGGGAAATGTTATCTCCAAGAGAGCAATTAATTATTTTATTATCTTATTATTATCTGTGGGAAAGTAAATGAGAAGTAATACATGTATTTATATGTGATGTGATATGAGGAAAAGGAAGATTTGAGAGAATACCTCATGTGTATGCCGATGGTGTATATGCTGATTGGATACATCCTTGCGTATGAATGAGGATTTCAAGTCAAAAACTAGTCCTTAAGAAGATTTTTTTGAATGGTTTGGGGAGCAGAGACCTGAGGATTTGACACAAGATGAAATGGACTCTTTCAGAACCTCCACATAGCGAGAGGTTATGCTACTTACCTCGTAGCTGAAATCGTACTGTGGTCAAGGCATTGAACGTTGGTTTTTTGTTTTGTTTTTTGTTTTTTTTTTTCAACTGAGATTCAATGAGATGCATCAAAAGTTAGTCAGTCTAATCTTTTGCCCTGTTTGACACTATTGTTTCACTCATAAGTTACCCAATAGCGATCTATGCTGCACGAATAGGTTACAACACAGTGTGTTTCACATTGTAAACATCGAAGCACTGAGATAACCTCCTGCAGGAGGTTGAAAAGCGAAATAAATACCGAAACCGAACATAGGAGCAGATTGTATCTACTACATGACCACTCACAGTTGAGAGGCATGGAGTGTTGGTCACCATCACATGATCACCTTGTGAATACCAGTCCATTAAAGGGGAAGAGATTTTTGTGAGTTTGCTGGCGTCATCACTTATTTTGGTGTCTTGTCCACCTACTGTATGTGATCATGAGTAAGGATATTTTCCAAGTCTAAAACAGTCTTAAAACGAAATTTCATGAAGCTTTGACAAAACCGCAGACTGACAAAGATCTGAGCACAAACTGATTTTGACACTATCTGTACATTAAATGAAGGGGATACATCGATTTGTATGCCACTCATTGTATTCCTGATCTGGTAACTTGCGCATTTACAGAGCTAGAAGTCATTTTAAGTCAAAAAGTCAGTCTCTAGATCATTTTTTTTGTTTATATCACTCAGCAGTCTGAGGAGAAAATTCTTGTTTGCAGCCTTAGGCATTGTAATGATTCAACGTTGCTTGTCTTGGACCGGATTACTTGAACATTGCACTAAATGTGATGTAGATTCCACTGTTATATGTCAAGTTATCCAGTCCAGCCAGATTGGTCAGTTGCTCTCAAAATAGACCCAGAACACGCCTATAAGTTTAGGAGTGAGTTTTCTGACCATTGAGTCAGACAACTCACCCAGGGAATTGGAGAGATTTAGAACCTGCTTGCTTTTTGTTCATTGACTCAAAGGTCCTTTGGATACTTTGAAAGGGAAGCTTAGCATCTAGCCTTCTTGGATAAGGGTAAATATATTTTGGAGCTCTCATGCATACGCCACACACATCAAAATAACCCTTGGCTGTTAGAAATCAAATGAAGAATGGTGGAGACACCGCAGTCAGGGCAAAATTTTCAAATTCCAGAAGATCAAGAGATTCTATAAAGTTTTGAGAAATTTGATTCCAATTCAGGTCTTTCAGTATGTGCTCTGATGTACAAATAGATATCTGGTTTGTCAGAATTGTGTCTTCAGAAGACGAAGGGTACCAGTACTTCTTTTGTTTACAGAGAGATTGAAAAGCACACTTTTTTATGGTGCTTGTGTTGCACAATAATTGACATTTCTTTGGATGGATCATTTTTTTACTCTAGAGTGGCGCACGCCAAAAAGGGTAGAGTTGCCATGTTTGACTTGATAGTGCAAAACAGTCACATGATTGTAGTAAATCTACTCATTTCATATCCAAAGAGCGCCAGTGTTTGGCTGCCTTTTTTTTTTAACGGTAGCTGTATGGTTAGTTATACATGTACATGTAAATCTAGATCTATCCACAGTCAAGATAGCTTTCCCTTCTTTCCACTGATAATCTGCATTATGCACCAGGATCAAAGGATCATGACTTGGTTTGGCCAAATGACAAATCTATTCACTGCATAACTTTGTTCTGAATGAGTGTTCGCTGCCTGACAGGCTGAGGACAGTTCAGTCTCTGTTATTTTTTAAAATCTTTTTTAGTGTTGGGAGTTTCGCCGAAATGACCAGGGACTGGATGGCAGTTTCTTCAGTGTTTATTGTACCACTACATTTCACTTCAGTCTATCCTATTGTACCCAATGGTCCAGTCAAATCTGCATTCAGTGGCCTGATGGCCCGCAAACTTAACCTGAAAGAAAATATTCACAGACAACGTTGGATCGTCATGATATCTGTGATAACATGTATACCTGTTGAAAGAAATTAAATGATAGTTTAAGTTCAAAAGTCATACAAGAGAAGTCCCTTGTGATCATACTCTTTGCCTTCGGGGACAGAAATAAGGTACTTAGTTAAAATATAATGAATGTTTTTCTCCAGATCAGCCACTTTACATGTGTACGCTTTATGATATTAAAAACCAAATCTTTGGAGAAGTCACTGAATTGAAGGAATGGCACTAGCAATATTGATAATCTGTTCATTTGTAAATGGAGAAATCTCAAGGTGATTTCCATTAGCTTTATCTGGAACTTTGGCACTATACTTGTTTCGTGTAAAAAAAAAAAAAAAAATCCTTATCCCACCATTAGTGTTTGCACCAGTGCTTCGCTAGTACCATTTAAATGCAGTGCCTATTGAAATGGAATTGAACACTTCAACTTTTTTGTCTTACACTTAGCAGTATCAATGTGTTCAGTGACACACATGTAAAAAAGTTATAGAATGGGAGTCGTTAAGATTTCTCTGCATTTAGCGCCATGACATCCAAGCAAGGCCGGCCTTTTTTTTATTTTTTATTTCTTTTGTGCGCGATCTACAGATTATGAGTTCAAGTTGATAAATAAATAAGAGCATTAAGAAATCGGACAACCAGTAACTAATACGTGTATGGTTTGAAAGATTATTTTGGACATACATGTACTTTGAAATGGGAGGGGAAAGGGGGATGGGGATTAGCAAAGGGGGCGGGCTCATGTGGACAAACTTTGACTAATTCCATACTCTGTGCTTTGGCTAGTAATTAGTGTCGAGATCTTGCTGTCAGTTCTGGTTACATGTACCATTATTTCTGTACTATGGTATTTCGAGGTCTGTCATGTGGCGGAAGGATTGCTGCTCACAGTACCCTGATTTGTGTACATGATGTGCCAATGGCAGGCAGCTCTTGTCCAGTGATGAGCATTCACACATGTCCATGTCATTTTCAAACGTAAATATCTCCCGATCTATCGACTTCTTATTAATCGCTCAAACGCCATTTTGAAGCGGAACTCTTCTTCTTTTAAAAAGACAAACTTTCTTTGAATGAACGACTGAAAATGAAACAGATATCGTGAGTTTTTCAAAATGACCGCCGATCGGCACCGCGCTCAGTCACAAACATCAACAGACAGCGGCAAGGTAGTTTTGTGCGGGAGCCACGTGCATCAGCTTAAGTGCCTAATGTAAACAAACGATGTTTGAGTGGTCATTCCTTGCTTGACTGACATCGAAATA
Source organism: Peronia peronii (assembly GCA_039654565.1). NCBI lineage: Eukaryota > Metazoa > Mollusca > Gastropoda > Systellommatophora > Onchidiidae > Peronia > Peronia peronii. The sequence continues at coordinate 18,202 of JBCEWB010213374.1, forward strand.
TTTCATAGCGGGGTTTAAATGGTACGTCACTCTTACAGGGACAAGTTTCTGTCTCAGGTTTTTGACTGAATGTAGTCAAAAACACTACATACTACTTCATCAAGTATCTTTTGTAGTGTTGCAAAGTAACAAACTGATGCAGGTGTACAATTTCGAAGTGTTAATTAAAAGAAAGTCCGACCTCCAATTAGATCACGAGTAGTGGGATGAAAATTATGAGCTCACAGGCTTTCAGTCCTCAATTTCTCAGCTTCTTAAAAGTTGATGGAAAGGATGGAAAGGCTGACTTGGGAAGGGGACCAGTGTGAAAGCATAAATAGCCTGCAGGACGACTTGCTGATTTACTTGTTCATAATGGATTCCCAAGTCCTCTCCGAAGGATAAGAAGGCAGGCAGGTCATTTGCCGATATGCGTTGTCACATGCGAGTGAAGACCAACTGTTGAGGCACATAGCGTCCACAGACGTTATACAAGATGGAGAGTGTTGTGTGTTGTGCTGGGGTTTAACGACACATCTGGACGATTACAGCTATATTGTGTCAAACAAGGTTAGATACGTTTACACGTCAAGAATAAGAGAGGAAAGAAAGCAGGACAGAAGACAGTAGCAAGGAGAAGGAGAAGAGATGTCTCCCCTGGAAATTTGAGGATGGCTCTCCATGGGAGACATCCCACCGACAGTAGGCTTACACCACCTGCAGGTGGGAGCAGAGAGCCTACTTATAAACCCCGGGCCCCCGCGGGGAAACAAGATGGAGTCTTGCAGGGATAAGCCTTGTTTTGTTCAATCCTGCTTTTCCTGGATGGCGTTTGCTCTATTGTGCTCGAATGTCCGTACATCCTGACTACATTGTTGCGTTCACACATCTTCCCAGGAAGTACTGACCTAGATACTGGAATGTCAGCCTTCCCACTTCAGTCGGAAAACCGACGTTTTGGCTGATAAAAACTGTTGTTTATTTATTTTTTTTTCCTGACCTTCAGAAAAACATGCAGTTCAATGTTTCGTACTTCTGCAAATACATTTTGCAACATACAAATTTAGAGCTTAAAACGTTTTTCTAATTGTTCATGAACACAGACTGACAACTCTGTTTTTTTTGTGTGTGTATGTTAGCTTGATAAGGATTTGAACGTCCCTATAGGGTCTGTTGGGGGGACGCAGTGGCTCTGTGGTTTGGCGTCTGCTTACAGAGAAAACGGGTCTGGATCGACTCGCGGGTCCTGCATTGGGGGATGGAAGGATACGAAGATCAAAAACCCACATTTTTTCAGTGACTCAAGGGTCCCCTGGCTTCCAGTGGGTAGGGAAGCCCGACGTCTAGCCTTCTCAGATAAGGATGAATATATTTCGGAGGTCCCGTGTGTACGTTACGCACGTTAAAGAACCCTTCTTTCAAAATCGATGAAAGAGTAGGCTGCGTGCCGCTGTCCGGGGCAAAATTTCCAAATTCCAGATTTCTACCCACAAAATTGCTCAGCAAAAATTGGCAACATCTAAAAACCGAGATAATCATACTTTCTTTGGATTGAAATGCTTAAGAAAAACAAAAACATAGGGTCTGCCTGGGTAAAGCGCTTCGGACCTCCTTTGTTTCGGAATAGGTGGCATGTAAATGTAGACTTAAGGGGAAGAACCACATTGTGTCCGCTTTTTTTATGCATGGGAGAAAAGTGGGATTCTCTTTTTTCCTTTTTTTAAAGACTTGCATGCTTTTTGTTTGTTGAAGTTATTGATTCAAACCAAGTTGTTATGAAACAGTGGCTATTCCTTCTAATCTTGTTAGGTGGGATAGTGAGAGCTCAGGACTATTCCCATGAAAATACATTAACTACTGGACGCCTGTTGTTTTTCCCCTTTGATCTTCAAATGTCGTATTTTATAATCTGTTATTGTGTAATATATATGATACATACATGTACATTTATGTCATGTAACTGTTTTTGTGGTATATCTGCAGCGGCAAAAGCGTGGAATGCGACAGATTCTATTGACGTGTACCATAGTGTACATATTACATGTATCTTCTGTGTTCATGTACAATGTCTTCTGTACTTGGTTGTTGTTTTTGATGTTTGCCAAGATCATTCTCCAGTCTCGCCCACTTTTTTATTTGGCTGTGTGTACATGCATTATATGATAGGGTGACTGTACTGTATTGTTTTGTTACTGTGTTATATCATTATGATCAGATGAATGTACTGTGTTGTATTATTACTATATGATATGAGAGATGGATATACATGTGCTTTGTTGTTCTGTTACTGTGTTATATGATAGGGTGCTTGTATTGTATTGTTTCTGTATTATATGATAAGATGAATATACTCTGTTCTTACTGTATTACATGATAAGATGAATGTACTGTGTTGTATTGTTTCTGTATTATATGATAGGATTATTGTCTGTATTGTGTTGTTACTGTATTATATGATAGGAATGTACTGTATTGTATTGTGATTGTATTATATGATATGATGAATGTCTGTATTGTATTGTTACTGTATTATGTGATAGAATGAATGTACTGTGTTGTATTGTTACCATATTATATGATAGGGTGACTGCACTGTATTGTTTTGTTATTATATTATATGATTAGATGAATGTACTGTTTTGTATTGTTTGCTGTAATATATGATAGAATGAATGTCTTTGTTGTATTGTTACTATGCTATGTGATCAGATGAATGTACTACATGTATGTTGTATTGTTACTGTATTATATGATTGGATGAATGTCTGTTTAATATTGTTACTATTAGTTTACAGACCACGACATCTGTCTCTGATTCGTTTCAGTCTCTGGTCTAGTGATCCCGTCTTCAACCCTTAAAATTATCACCCAGTAGTTTTCTTTTCATGGAGCGGAGTATTTCGGTTCTTTCCGCATGCGGACGACATTAATTTTCAGTCACACTCGATATTTGGGCTGCTTCCATTTCTATGGACTGAATTTTCCGTATACGCAGTATAAGGTCAGCCGTACCAAATGGAATTAAATACATGACAATGTATTCCGCTCTGTGACAAGGCTGAATGTTATGTCTTTATTTTGTACGTGACAGAATGAACATGTCTCAGAACAGATTTCCCAGCCCGTCTCCAAACCGACTTGAAGCGGATCAGATCGGAGATAGGTGCACTATGTTTGCGCGCTAATCATGTCTCCAGGTGGAGTCGCCGTGTCGTTTGTTTTATGGCCACAGCCATGGTTATACCACAATCGATTTTTCTGACTTAACTCTTCTGTGTTAGAAGAGAGTTTTAAGTTGTTGAGTAACTTCACCTTCGGTTTCATAAAATGGTTCAGCCTACCTTGACGCCGGGTCTGTCGTTACACCGGAGTTTTTACTTATTAACCTTTATTTGACTTCTTTGGTGTTTAGTACGGAATACTACGAAAATAACATTGGCATAGCGGAACTTAGTGCACTCTTATGGCATTAATGTTCTCGTAAACCGGAAGTATGTCATGGAAAAGTACAACAATCTGGGATCAAAGGTCACGTGCATGCATAATAGCTAAGGTTGGGGGTGACGCAAATCAGTTTCAGCTGTTTTGTAGACATTACTACATCCGTTTCGTACAGTCAAAGACTATAAACTAGATCTGTAATTTAGACAACATGGGTTGGACTTACAAATTAGCATCGATTCGAGAAAACGAAATAATATTTCTTAAATTAGGTTACTTGTGTACTAGTGACTGTAAAATTTGGTTACTCGATTAGTGATGACTAGCATCCAATCAGGACACCTCATAATGACCTGAGGGCTTGTAGAATGAACGAGACGTTGTGAGATTTATGTATTCCAGGCAAGCCCACAATGAACAGTGTGATCTTTGTATCAGAACTTTGAGATAATAATCTATTGTAACGTCAGTTGGATCTGTAAGTTTGTATGAAAGAATGAGGTACGATATATCTGAGCTAGCAATGGACATTCAAACAGTACTTACCAAGCGATAGGCTCAGATGTTGTGACAACTGGAGTCCCTGATTATAGCCTCTGTAGCTTGCTATCGATGGAACAAGACTTGTATAAATCGGTATTTTTTTTTGTTTCTTTATAAATTATTTTGATTTTTTATTATTTGTTTTTTTAAATAAGGCAATAGAAGAATAGGTGTTGTAAATATGGCAGGGTGTATAGAACAAACACACACACACACACAGAGAGAGAGAGAGAGAAAGAATGAAAGAAAGGAAGAAAGAAAGAAAGCAATGAAGTGGCTAAATACCACGCGTTTCCATTCTTTCTGTGTCAAGTTCGAAAACTGAAAGATCGAGATCTCTTTTGGGGGGTTTTTGTTTGTTTGTTTGGTTTTTCTTAAGAGGAGGGTGGGAGTTTAGGGTAAGTATAGTACATGTATTACTGTGAAATTGTGGTAAGATCAGCAGAACATGTTTGTATGGCAAGTTGTAACAGTATACGTATACATCTATATGTATTTCATACGATGTTCGCAAGAGCTGTATGATTGGCTGAATGTTTATTCGATGGAATATGTGGGAGTATGGGATCTGTAGCAAGCATCAAAAGTCTGATATAGACATCAATACAGGCTGTACACTGCAGTGCAGTTATGTAGAGTCATATAATCTATCAGACAGCCCCAAAAATAAGACTTAAGAGAGAAAAAAATACAATATACACAAGATTATCGACGAGATAGAATGAGGTTTGATTCATGATATATCTGATGTCAGAAGGCAGATAAGATGATGTTTGCTGGACTCCTCATCATTTGATCTTGATATTGTATTTCTCTAAGAACAGGCAACATCATGTTTCCAGTTGTCGTACCGTATTTTCGACTCTTGAGACAACCCTTTCTTGGACACCTTGTTTCTTCGGGCCTTACATGCTTTACTGAGCTCCTGAAGTGGCCTAGCAGTAACTAATACTCTGAAAGGCTTGCGATCTCTGGCATAGGCAAAAGATACCATGGTAGAAGAAATAGTATGTTGTATCTACACGTAGGATACACACAAATGTCTTGCAGCCAGTCCAGATGAGACGAATGTCAAATTTTCACCATATGGATTTTGGGTAGTATGTGAAAGCTTACTTCATATCCTTTCAGGTGGTGAAACAGGTTTTGAGCTGGCTTCACTCTAGTCAGAGATATTGCAGTTTAAAGAGACGAGGAGGGCCTCCCAGCAATGACCGAAATTCCAAGAAAATTGAGTTTAAATGAACGGTTGAACGCATAAATCTACATGACTACCTCACAAAAACCCAATTTTGATGAAGAAATATGTATCAATTGAGGTTAAAACTGATATTGTTTTGTTCAGAAATGTATGTACTTTCAATTTCTGGAATAAGAAAAAATTCTATGTTTGACCCCGCTCATCACATTCAAAGCCCGATGTCTCGATTCCAGCCCAGTGACTTACGTCTCATTTCGACTGGCTGCGAGACAAAAAGAAATGTACTGCATGGACATTGTGACATTTGGTCAGATAAAACTGTTTGCAGCGTACTGTCAACCTGAACAAGCTTGTAGTTGATATTGCTGAGAATTCCAAGAAAGAGGAAATGACACTGTTTGAGATACCAATAGTTCACTATTAATAGTAGAGGGGGTAAACTACATGTCCATGTATTTAACGTAGTTACCTGTCAACTTTGTTGCTGTCCGTCTGGATTATCTACTTTTACCAAATGTTTCGTTATATTTTCCAAGTTCCAGTCATGTGTGAAAAATCCCTGTGAGCATCTCGGATGCAGAATATTACATGTACATTACAACTACATTGTTAAATGTTACAATTACTGGCCATGATGCTGTTTTGTTCCGTTTTTTTTTTTTTTTAACAAGCACTGAATTATTTGTCCTGTATAAACTTTCTACGTTTGTTCCCTTTCATTGAATTGTATGCCATGTCCATACATTACATGTACATTGTGTATAATAAAGTCTGTGTGTGTTGATGAAATAGCGTCTGTCTTATTCATATTGATAACTTTTAAACACAGTGTCCGCTAATCTGTCTGTGTTTTCTGTCTATCTATCTATCTATCTATCTATCTATCAATCTATCTATCTATCTATCTATCTATCTATCTATCTATCTA
>JBCEWB010213484.1:6353-11353 GCA_039654565.1 Peronia peronii
AGGAAATATGGGATGGCAGGATGGGGAATCCAGGACTCAAAGAGTTAGAGACGGCAGAGGTGCGCTGTTCTCAAGTCGTCCTCTGAGGAAGCCTTTTAGCTCAAGTTTCAGACTTTCTTGTCATGCCGTAAGAATCATGAGTTACTTTACAAACATCTATCGGTACTGCATACACATTGGGATTGTAGATAGTTTGAATATATGGTGGACTACATGTTGTCTTGATATCTTGATATACACATTTGTTCTCCACATACGCCTTATGATTTTGTGAATGTAAATAATTTATTGTAACGTATGAAAGTTAGTGACACCATGTTTGCTGCGCCATGGTCTTAATTCTACCCGCAGTTCATTGAGTAAAGAATCAATATATAATTGGTTAACCAATCGATCTATCAGATAATAAATAGATCAGCCATTCAATCAACAAATCACTTTCAAATCAACCGGTTGATCGAGTTATCAATTGGTCAGTCAATCAGTCAGTCAGTCAGTCATCAGTTCTCTTCTGTCTTGTGTCAGGCCCTATCCATCACGACGCAGTAGGTATGCACCAAACCTTCGGCCGAGACTTGTACGAGGCCCACCTGTTTGCCTGCATGTACGCGGGCGTGAATATCTCCGGTGGTAACGCTGAGGCCTTTCCTGGGCAGGTAACGTTAACTAGGACTGGCTGGATGTATGTAAAAGCTGAGCGTTTCTCTCCCAGTATATTTCTGTGTCCTATCTTTCTGACGCCTTATCTCGGACTAATGATATTGGCGGCATCACATTCATACAGCAACCCCAGTCCTAATATGAGACGCGACACGATGAAATCAGGCGCTCGTCAAACTGGGTCGACCGGAGAAGTCATGTGCTTTTCAACAAAGAATGAATTTTTAACGCATTTTTTTTTTCTTCACCAAACCCTTCTATATCATTCTAAAAATGCATTTCAGAGTTCACTTGCTCAAGTAGATTGAGTAAAAGCCCCAAATTTGTAATTTAGTGGCTTGGTATAACAAGGATTAAAAAGGATTTACAAAAGTGATCAGCCATTTTCTCACTGAATTCAGCTGCAGCAACAGGTCACCCCCATCGTCTTTAATTGCCAGTATCTCAACTTCTGCCTAAGTTAGAACAATCACTTTTTCACACACAGAAAGGGAAATGAATAATCTTTACAATGATACCAATAACTCCATATGCCCAAAATTTGACGAGCGCCTGATTTCATCATGTCGCATCTCATATTGATAATCTTTGTTCGATATTGTGAAGAGAACTAGGACGTTAAACGAAGATTGTTTTCTGTGAGGAAATAATTCCAGAATGCAGATCTCGGAAGATGAACAATGAAGTGTATTCGCTGAACGTTGTATTGTGTTTCAGACAGTTGGTTAACGAGTTTTGAAAACTTCCTGGGGTTCATATCAGCTTTTGTCTCTCAGTCTATTTGGATATTTTAAAACTCTAGTGATTGTTATTTAAATAATCCCAACATTCATACAGTTGAGTTCACACATATTTGCTTCTATGTAGTGTCATTATGGCTAGCATGATAATACTTCAAAAAAGATTTTTTTTGGCAATAGTCGACTATTTGATAACCGTTGTCTTCTGGCTCTTGTCCGTAGTGGGAGTTCCAGGTGGGTCCTACAGAAGGTGTCCGAGCGGCCGACGACCTGTGGATGGGCCGGTACCTGCTGCACAGACTATCGGAGGAGTTTGGCTTGGCTGTCTCTTTCCATCCCAAGCTGATCCCCGGGGACACGGGAGCCTGTGGGGGTCACGTCAACTTCAGTACCAAGCCGATGCGGGAGGAAGGGGGGCTACAGTATGTGGTTTATATCTTGGCTGTTGTCTAAGAATCTCTTTCCGGTAACTGTTTGAATAAAATTTTACATGTTGAATGTTTGGAAAGTATATGTTCGAAAATGTAACATTTACCTATTTCATGTATGAGAACATAACTATGTTTTTTTCTGTGTTCAGAGTTCAAGAGAGCTATGTCTTTTTCATCAGCCCATTTGTTTGTGCCCCTCTGCTAGGCATATACAATACATGCCAACGTTGAAAACACAAGAAAAAGAAAACCAGCCTTGCTCTTTTTGTTTAAAGCTTGCCGTTTTGACTATTGCCTGCTTTTTTAAAAATGAGATGCGACATGATGAAATCAGGCGCTCGTCAAACTGAGGCGACCGGAGAAACTACGTGTTTTCGCAACAGTGAATGAATTTTTAACGGATTTTTTTTTCTTCACATAACCCTTCTATATCAATGTAAAAATGCATTTCAAAGTTAAACTTGCTGAAATAGATTGGGTAAAAACCCAAAAATTGTAATTTAATGGCATGGCCTAACAACGATTACTAAGATTTACAAAAGTGATCGGCCATTTTCTCACTAAATTCAGCTGCAGCAATAGGTCACCCCATCGTCTTTAATTGCCAATATCTCGACTTCTACTTAAGATAGAATAAACCTTTTTTCACGCACAGAAAGGGAAATGAGTAATCTTCATAGTGATACCAATAACTCCATATGCTCAAAATTTGACGAGAGCCTGATTTCGTCATGTCGCATCTCAAATATATTTAGCGACACAACAGCATAGTTACAGCTACATCGCGCCAAAGACGGATAAGTGGCATTTAGACAAAGAAAGGAATTTCAAGATGTATTATTATGGTTGCCAAGGAATGTGAGAGACAGTCTAAGGCGATTAGAAGCATAGAACGGTCAACATGCGATCTGCTGTAGTATGTCTTGTACCCTGTTCATAATTTAGTAAATCAGAGTGGGACGAAAGATCTTTCAGTTTTAAAAAGAGGCCTAAATGATGTGGTTTGCGACATCAGTTCAGATTGCAGCTCCAGAAATGGCCTCCTCTAACGTTTGTGAAGCACACTTCGAAGGTAGACTCATATGTGCTACTATCAGTTGGCAATCGCAGACAGCTCATTACAGAGATTTTCTCTTTTGAGGAGATAGGAATGCGTGAGGTGAAAGTGACTGTCTGGCTGGGATAAAGTTGTGTTTACGATCTATTTGTTCCAATGATGTTGCCATTTTGATGTGAATTAGTCGCTGATAATTGGCCGAAGATACCACTAGACGACTCTTACATTAGAGGATTCAATTTCAGACCGACTCTGGCGAAGGATCCACCGCTTCATTGCTGGGAGTATGATTCAGTTCACAGTAAAACGCACGAAAATGGCCTTCTGTTCGTATTACTGACATAAGTTATCAGTTGTCTAACCTTTTCTAATCCATTCACAGAGGAAGGATAACTCCTTTTAATTTGTTTGATTACTTTCAGTGTAGCATTGTTACCTCCCCTATACCCAAAGGGGACCACAAGGTCTGATTAAACTCACAAGTTACTTCTTTGTTTTATTTCCTGTCAGACACATTAAGGCAGCAATGCCCCTGCTCGCAAAAACTCACGAACAGTTTCTGCCCCTGTGTGACGCCCACGGAGGTGCCGACAACGAGAGCAGGATCAAGGGCTTTTTCTGCACGGCCTCCAGAAGTTTCCGGTGGGGCATCGAGGATAGAGATGCTACTATCAGGTAAAAGGGCTGACACATCTCTCGGTGATGTGGATCTATGCAACTATACATTTGTCTGTGTGTGTGTGTGTGTGTGAGCTTATGATTGTATATACCAGAGAGCATTTTTATAGCGCTTTCCCCCGTCAAGTGTACAAACTCTAAGCACTTTACAATCTAGCATATGCACAGCAGGTCGACTTTGAGAGTTACATAAAAGTGAAAGAACTACATTTGTTCTGTGAAGATATTTTGATCATCACTTTCCAGGGTTCACAGTCTATTTCCTTATTTTGGTTCTTTCTTTGTGTATTTTGTGACGTTTGTATTTGTATAGTTTATTTTATTGTTTGTTTTGTTTTTGTGCAGTTTATAAATCCACATGGTCGCCCCAGAATTAAGTTGTCCTATCAAAAACATAAAACTCTTGTAGTTATGACAATTGAATTCTGGAGCGACCACATGTTAAAAATTATTCAGGGTTGCAAAGATAAAGCCTAATACTGTATATGAAACCCCATCAAAACACAGGAAGGGTCGGACGGGCATCTCACTTTGTTTTGCTCATCGTGGAAGGATGATTGTTTTGTAGAATATCATCTTCAGCTTCAAGAGGATTGGGTTAATGTAAGCGGATAAAGTAAAGGGTTTTCTTGGGATATATCGTGTGCAAGTTGCTATGTGTACAATATGTATGTATGTATGAATAACCTATTCGATTATCTAAACTTCCAAATGTCACTGAATTACCGCCTAGTTTCGGAAACGTTTATTTTCTAAACGAATTCTCTATTCGGTCATTATCTTAACTCTCTCTCTCTCTCTCTCTTTCTCTCTCTCTTTCTCTCTAGTCTGCTCTTTGCTCAGTAAGATTTGTCAGTCCGGCTGGACATCACATGATTTCAATTGTACTGTTGCCCCCCCCCCACCCCCCACCTCAACCCCATCTCCCTCTCCTACAGAGTCCCCCGCCAGGTGGCACTGGATGGCAAAGGATTTTTGGAAGACCGGCGGCCGGCAGCGAACTTTGACCCCTACCTGGTGACCGATGCCTTAGTGAGAACTATTGTGCTCAAGGAGGAGTCGCTACGCAATCCTTACGCCGAGCCTAGAATTGCCAAACTGTCTGTGCCCTAAGACGCCATGACCTTTTTCGATGTAAATGGAACCAAGGCCCTCTAGAGAGTTTCAAGACAGAACAAGACTGCAATGGTCCTTGGTGACATTTTCCAAAACCCAGTATTGGCATGACTTTTGGCCATCAGATTTAGATGAAGATGGCACTGTAAGGTGCAAAATGTTGAAACCTTTTTATCAATTGATAGAAAACTCAAGCTTTTCATAATAAAATGGGCAATCTGCTGACAAATGAATATGTTGAAGGCATCATTTAATATGCGTTGCAATTTAAACATAAATAAATGCTCATAAATCTGTGTTCAGTAACATATTTACTTC
>JBCEWB010213484.1:16353-24290 GCA_039654565.1 Peronia peronii
TCACTGTTCTCAGTATGAAACTGAAGAAAGCCTATCCATTTATCAATACTGCCTCTAATGAAACATAAGCACAACTGATTTGGCAAACCAAATTCCTACAGGTGTATATGACTGAAAAGACTGGGGATGCATCTTCTAATATTGTGGTTTTGTGGTTATAAATAGCAATGAACTCGTAGTAGCCACGCACATGCACGTAACATATCACGTCCTCACATGGTATGTCATACTCAACTGGGGCTATGAGGGATGGGTGAAGTGGGGAAGGATAGGTGCGTGATTTCTCCATGCTTGTGCCTTAGGACTTATCTTTCCTATTGTGTCACAGTGCTGGGCAGTACAAACACTTAGGTACTTGACGTGTTCACGGATGATTTCCTTATCTGATAAATTGATCTAGTACCTGAGCTCTGCCTTGGTTACACCTTGATATGAACAAAAAGTGCAATCGGGGAAACGAAAACCTTTCGTAATAAGCCCATGATCAGCCCATCATTTTTTATTTCATATTAACTCAATCCCTGCCGGGATTTTCCACATTTAAACTACACCATTTTGAGTGCCCAATTTTCCCCCTCACCTCACTTACAAAAATATTTATTTCTCCAAGTATGTTTTCAATAAGGTACATGTGTTGCATATCAAAATGCTGGTATTTGAAAAAGGATTTCATTTATGTAAATATATACCTGCTAGAAAGAAAGAAATATGCTGAAAACTAGCGTAGAAGATAACTTCGGCAGCTGAAGAAACAAAAATAAATGTTGAAATTCCAACTTACCATCTAAATATCTCAGCAACGAGTAATCCATCAAAATTGGAACTATAAAATTGACATGTACATGCACTTAGCAATGTTGTAACCTAACGTTTATTTATGAATTTAAAATAATAAGAAAATTGTGAGGAAAAAAGTGTAAGATCTAGGCCTCAATCAGGGCTATGCCCACTTTTGATTGTCGCATTCACCACATTCCAGCTAGATCTAGATCTAGAATTCGGAAAGCACAGTCCCGATTTAGGCTCATTTTCATTAGCCATAACTAGATCTCTAGTTCAAACACCATCTCCACTAAACAATATAGATCTAAATCTGTAGGATCATAATCCAAAGAGACCTAATTCCATTACTCCTCAGTTAGATCTAGGTTTATTGTTATGAAAAACAACTGTGTAGTATCTTTCGAATTTCATGCTAAAACTATGCCTTACTGACATAAAAGGGCTACAAATAGATTGGCAGAAGTTTGTTTTGTTCAAGGAAAACTTGGATTAGATTTTGATACCATGTCTTTTGAGATAGAGGCTTAGCAGCAACGTCATAAATGAGAGCTGCAAAATGCGGCTCTAGGTAGGATTTGGATGGGTGCCGGAGCCACAAAATGCGGCTCACAGTAGGGAATATGTTAAAAATGACAAATTGCATAGCGAAATAACGGTTCTGAAAGATTATTTTGTAATAATGCAAGTTTCGTTTTAAACATTTTCTCAATAGCCGTTTTGGAGTGTATATAAATGCGAAGCAGTTCTCGCTACATTTGCAATTGGTGAAGATTAAATGAATGAGGACCAATCAGAATGAACAAAATGTTCGTTTGTTAATCCATTAAAGAGAAGTGCTCAAGAACAAGAGACCAAACCATCCTGCTTTCCCAGGATAGTGTATTCTGTACTATGTTCTAAACATTTTCCATTTCCTGCTTTTTTTTTTCTTCTTTTTAAAAACAGATTTACTGTTGTTGGATTTTTGCCCTCTGTGCGGTTTCTGTTTTTTTCATAGTAAAGTTATCCATTGTGATACCATTTCATGAAACGCCATTTTGTGTGAGCAAGCACAAAAACTCAGAGAAATACATGAAAAGTTTGTCACCACATTTTTATCTTCCAGGCCCCAGAATTGGCTCTTCCCCTGTACAGAGCATAGTGCAATGCTTGGCAAGGCGAGAGAAAACAAGCAAATTTTACATCATAAAGGTCAGTCAATAAGATCACAGCATAGGGCAAATAAAAATGATCATTCTTTCATTTTTCTATGATTGTAACAGAATTTGTAAAAAGTAGCCCTAACATTGTTCATAATTGTTTTGTTTATATAAAGTTTGTAACTTTATGAGTGTCATGGATCATATTTGATGGCTATATATATATATATATATTGTCACGGGAGGGAGAGAATGCTAGAGTGGATAGAATATAAAAGGATGTTGACTAGAAGGTGCACAATTTCAAGATAACCGCATTCTTTATTAGCAACAATTTATAAGTAATGGGCTTGTCACTTCTGAATGCTTTTTTTTCCCTCTTTCTTGTGTGTAATTTTCACAAAATTTTTACAATTTTTTTTTTACAGATCTTAACATTAGCAGATCCAGCTCGAGAAACGATGGATGACCGACAGGGCAAGATGTTAATGATGACTGAGTTTTCTCTTTTGTCTCAGTTAAAAGATATGAAAGGAGCTGTACATTGCAAAGATTTCTTCAAGGTCAGTATAAGAATAGTGAGCACTAAACATTGAAATGAGTTTTGTAATTATATTACAGTTTTCTAAACCCCTTATAGTACAGGTAATTGGCAGTATTTAAAGAACCTTAGAGTCATGCAATCTGGAGAATCACTGTCATGTCCAAGTTGACCCATGCTTTGTTGAAATGACTTGCACGTTATGTGAAGATGGATATTGAGATTGAGAGTTTAGTGGTATAACTTATGCTCATATGAGCAATAGCTGGCCTTGCAGCCCCTGAGATTGCATGTTAACTGGTGTCCAGCAGTAGCAAGAATGAAAGAGAATTTCACTCTTCCGAGGGGTGAATGTTACATTGATACTCTGAGTGATTGTAATTCTGTTTTGTCACAGTATGTCAGCCAGTGGTCATCCCTGGCATTGGGACTCACGATATTGCTAGAGGAGGTCATAATGAAGTGTTCTATGCATATGTCTGTAGCCAGTGATGATAAACCACTATATATAACAACCAAAGAGAGCCAAGGCCAGTTATCCATTGGATGAGCATCACTCAAAGACACTGAGAATGGACATATTCATGTTCAATACAATCTTTATATCCAGAAAAGGCCAAATTTTTACAAAAACCTGAAATTTTTTTTTTTTTTTTAGCAGAAATCACATTTGAGAACTATTATCATCAATTGCTCATATTGTACTTGAAATAACCACAATAGTCAGATCACCTCAAAACTGAAAAATGTTGAAAATGAACCAGAGATCCTGAATGTTTCAATTTGCACAGGACAAAGCATGGGATCCCAAACAGAAATGTGAAGTCAACCGTCTGTGTCTGGTGGTGGACTGTTTGATTCCGCATGATTATGATCCAGAGTCCCATTACTTGGTCAACCTGCAGCATCATGTGATTCATGAGAAGAAACTCAATGAGAAAGAGGCGTTGGTCATTTTTTGGGACATTGCTAGAATTGTAGAACAGCTACACAAGGTGAGTTTGAAAGTCTAATATTTGCATAAATATGTCATAGTGATAACACGAGATGGGGGGGGGGGGGGGTTAAAAATGTACTGTCCCATGCATGTGGATTGTTCTTTATTGGGGAAAAAAAAGAAATCTTGAAGCTTTTCTCCATTAGGAAATAGGCAAAATTTGAATATCTTTTCACTTCACATGAATTACACCGTTGACCAGGACAACACATATTTTGTGGAGTTTTCTCAAAACCATTGAAAATGACTTGAATAGTTGTAGTATGATCATGACACAATAATTTGATGTTTTCGCCCCCAACATTAAAGTTGTATTCGTTTCTTTGCCCATGAATTCTGCATTAAGTTTTAGATGGTATTTGTGGGAATTTGGTCACATGAAGGAATATAGTTAAAATAAAAGCTCACAAATGATGAGCCAAGTAAACAAAGTATATACGAGTAGAACCATGCAGCAAGGAAGATAACTGAGTGGAGTTTTTTAATTTTTGAACAATCACTTTTGGTTGGTGTAATACCCTCATTTTTGTGTGTGAAAAAGTGTGTGTGCGGTATTTTCACATTTTCATACTTTGCATATTTGTTGTTCTAATGAAGTGTCAGTCCTGAATATATATATATATATATATCGTCCCTGTAAGTCTCTAAACGCATAAGTCTGGAAAATTGGGTCATGACGTTTTTGGCTTTATTTAAACTAGAATGGATTTCCCCCACCTCCTCTATAAATATCAAATTCATGGAAAGAGTGAAAGTTACACTTTTTGTCACGTAATGTAAACGCGCAATTGAAGATTTCACTTTGGTTTATTAAGTTTTCGTCTCTTCTGTAAAATTCGCCTCTGCAGGCTTACATGTTTAGAGACTTACAGGGACAATATATATATATATATATATATATATAAAATATCTCTGCAGGTGATGGTCACTTCTAAAATATTTGTTTCAAATAATTCACAGAAAAATATCGTCCATCGTGATCTCAAGTTGGGAAACATGATTGTTGACCGTCGATCTTTGAGAGTGACTATCACTAACTTTTGTCTAGGAAAGCATTTGAACTCTGAGAAAGACAAGCTGAGAGACCAAAGGGGCAGTCCTGCCTATATCAGTCCAGATGTTTTGAGCGGTGAGTGCCCTAAACACAGAGAGATACAATTTAGGTGTAACTATTCTTTTTTGTATATTTGTGTAAAGGTGTGTACAATATATTCATATTTTCACACCAGAGATGGATCGAAGGGACTGTCCTGCCTATGTCAATCCAAATGTTTTGAGTGGAGAGTTGGACTACACAGGTTTCTATAGCAACATTTATTCGTGGTAAAAAAAAATTACTCTTTGTGTGTACTTTGTTACTGTATTTAGGAATGTCAAACGCTGAAAATCAGAAAAGTGTTTTTTTTGTTGTTGATATTGGGTTTTTTTGGTTTTTTTTCTGTGGTCATCACAATATTTTTGCCAGTGGCCAACTTATATTGGTTGGCTGACCAGTGTCAGGTCACCATTCTGCAAACAGACTGTTGTTTATGTTTTGCAACACATTTCTGAGACAAGACACACAGGCACCATATAAATGTAGTCATTTTATATCTACTGCAAGCACTGCATTGCAGGAAGGGGTGACGATGAAAATTTGTCCTACTTTTTCACGAGAACAATTTGACATCCCTGTGTAGTGTAGGTTATTTGAAGATTGGTTTAGAAAATTCTTATTATAATGAATGAGCCTTTGACCAGATCTGTCCCTTGACAATTTAAGGGTTAAGATAAATGAGACATTTGAGTAATTTCAGGATAGAAGTTGAATATGTTAGAATTAAAAAAAGAAAAAAAAAACACACCAAATTTTATGTCAAGATGAGAATTTATAAGGAAATATTTTATATAATAGTAAGTAAGCTAATTTTCCTTCAGTGCCTTTTGACTTCAGTCATGCTTCTTTCGATCAGAGAATTTTTACAGAAGAAAATGTAAATTTGTCATTTGGCTTCTGAGACTGACACATATGACTAATACATACTTGTATATCTTATTGTTATGGTACTGCCTTGAAAGAATTGTTGAAATATGACAGCAGTTCCCTACAATTTTTTTTTTTTTATTAGCCAGACATTTAGGAAAAGCATTTTCCAGTTAGAAATCAACACTTCCATTAAAGAAAATAAAATGTTGGTGTTTGTTTGGTTGTTATTTGAAATAGAGGCAAGTAAAGACTAGCATTTTTTTTTCAGGAAGAATAAATTCCTGATTTACAGGTGTATGAGGAATGCAAATGTTCATATTTATTTGTAAAGAGACTATTCTGAAAACTGTTTGGAATATTTTTAGCAATCTTTTGAAGGTTGTGAAATTACTGATTTGATAATGTCATTATTCTTTTTTTCTACCAATAGGAAAGCCATATTATGGTAAGCCTAGTGACATGTGGGCCCTTGGAGTTGTCCTGTTCACAATGCTGTATGGCCAATTCCCTTTCTATGACTCCTTGCCTCAAGAGCTGTTCAGAAAAATCAAGTCGGCTGAATTCACAATACCAAAGTACGGTTTCAAATCATTCTTAACCTTGTTTTTTAAGTTTCTGAATGAATTTACAAATTATCCTGAGGAACATGATCGTGGAGAAAAGTGATTTTTATAGCACTGCCATTGAAATTATTAGTACAAGCTTTTTTCTGAACTTTTTAATTTGTTGGACTATGTTTTTTATTATCCCCATGTTAGTTCATATGCAATTTATATGTGTAATTTGCCATAAAATAGATTGTAATCAATATGGATTTTTCTTTTATCTAACTGTTCTAAATTACTGCGCAGAGTTAAAATAAATAAACTTATAGGGGACTAGATTTTGTGAAATAAATTAAAAGCCTACATGACATATTTGGAACAGTTGAAAAGAGTTTTCTATTTCAAATGTTTTTAGAAAACAATATCTAGCAGCAGAGTAAACTACATCTATGAATGAAGATGCTGCAGATGATTAGCATGATGAGACACCTCTTCATGCAGTCTTTTTATTGTTTTTCCCTGTTTCATTTTAAGAGTTTGTACGGTCCTTGAAAGTTCTTGAAAGTGGTTAAATTTTGAGAAAAAAAATTCAAGGCCTTGAAAAGTCCTGAAATTTGGAAGTTGTTGCCAAAGTCCTTGAAAAGTCCTTATATTTTTGCACGGATGGTCATTTCATTCAGTGATCAATTCTTAGAACAGGACCTCTTTCCCCCCCCCCTTTTTTTTTTTTCACTTTTCCGCCTTCCGAATGTGCCCGATAACCGCTCCGTATTTTACATTTGCCGTAGGCTTCATTTCCTATCACGTGCCCGGATGTTTATGATTATTTTTTGTTTTATTCACTGCAGACCTAGCCTAGCTGAGGTCTACAGATCTAGTGCGACTCAATGGCACCAGTTTTAGTCATAACTCTGATGGTTATTGAGGGGAATTAGATCAAATTATTAGTCAAGAAATTTCAGGCTTGGACTTCAGGGGAAAAAATAAATTAACCTTTTGATGGTCAGAAACATCTTGCTGGCTGCAGACATTTCGATACATTTGCGGAATGAAGAAGACGAAAACAAAAGTATGAATGTTTTGTGCACATGCCTGGAATGAAGTTACAAATGGGCAACAAGCAACCAAGATGTGTTGGGATCTCGAATCACATTTACATACTCAAAGATCTAGACTCAGCATTGAGTCCAGCGATCGTTTGCCATTTGTTAACTCTAGAAGGTCACTTGACAATTCTGTCATGAGTAAATAAACAAACAGAAAGAGAACATGATCTAGAATCTAAATCTAGTCAATTGGCCTGCTAGATCTTGTCAAGATCTTCGGCTCAGCATTCTGCAGTGGAGATCTACCGGGATGTAGATCTATTATAATAAGAGAGAGAAATAGATCTATAGATCGAGTAAGCCCACAAGTAAAAGCTGTCTTTGTATGTATAGAAATATAATGGTTGCGGCATCATCCAGTCATCTTGTAAGGTTCTTAGGTAGACCTAGATCTACTTATTAGTATTACGCATATTGTAGTTCTCGAGATCTACATGAAAATATACATATTATTTAAAAGACAAAAAGAAAAAAAAAAGTAGTTTTTGATGCAGGTGAACAAGTAACAAATTGATTTAGATCTAGATCCAATTGCAGTGAGATTTAACTCTAGACCTGCGAGCGTCTCACGCGAAGAGCGGCACTTGATGTGCGCGGCTGGGTGCTACTTTCCAGGGCACTTGTCCTGCTGAGCGGCGCAGGTTGCCGCGGGGGTTATGGTGAGGTCTGTTGTGGTCAATGTAAAAGTAATCTTAGTGGATCTGTGATGACATAAGTGCAGGTCAGAGTTCACATAAACAAACACAATGCCTTAGCTGGACCCCGTAATTAGTCATCAGCACATGGGCACGCTGACCCTCGTAACTTAAGCGTAACTATTTGGAATCAACCATTTTGTAAAGGCGGAGGGGTAAAGATGT
>JBCEWB010213595.1:0-24287 GCA_039654565.1 Peronia peronii
CCCGTGTGTCCTGAAGATGATTTTTTAATTATTATTAAAGATAGGCTATTTTAACCTTTTCCATCGAACTCTGCATGTTCAAATCAGAGGAAAACAGTGAAAAAAATCGACTTTTTCAAATGGTTGCCACGGCAACGCCGCTATCTTGGATTTTGGCACCTCTAAAATGTCTAACTTCAAAATCTATCTAGTCCGCCAAATTTTAACAAACTGGATGAAACTTGGTGAACGTCTTGTTTAACATAATATCTAAAAAGTTACATATTTTCAGCCGTTTGTATACAAAAAACAATTTTCTAGAAATTTTTGAAAATGCCATGTAGCAAAATTTCAAATTTCGTCATTTTTTCATACTAAAAACCTATTTTTCTCTAAAACTTACCAACATAATGAGATGCGCATAGGTACGTTTTTTACTTTTGTTGTGAAAATGATGTATGCCAAATTTGGTTAAAATCGGTATAGAAATAAAAAAAAAAAGAGATAGCAAAATATTGACAAAAAACCGGGTTTTGAGAAAAACGCGTTTAAAGTTTTTTTGCGGAAAAATTGACATGGAGAGTTTTAAATTCGGCTTTTGGCCTCAAAACAGCCCTGTTTTACATAGTAGCCCTCTCTCCATGACTTGTGTGTCTTTTGTTGCCGCCTCCTGGCTTTCTGGGCATAATTTTTCTCGAATTTAGTTCCCTACCCCTATCATTATAAGGGCTCCCACAGAGCCACTTCTTGGTTCTCGGGGACCTATATGTGGTCCCTATATCTTTTTCTGTCCAAACTAAGAGTTTCTTGATCTTTACTGTGGCATATAGTCCACAATTAAGCTCTGAAGTAGCAGAAATAAAGGAAAGTTTTCCTGTTTATAGGACGTGGAAGTTCATTCTAGAGCGCCTGCTACTGATAATCTGCCTGATGAACAGTTTTTTTCGCCTCATAGTGGTCATCTGGTGTCCATTACTGGCACTGGGGCTCATGATATTGCTAGAGAAGGTCATAATCAAGTATTTTATGCATCCTTTGCCTCATTATAATCAAAAAGTGATGATCTATCACTGCATGTAGCAGCCAGAGGGAGCCAAATCCTGGTTGACAATACGCTAGGCCTACCGTTAAATGACTATGAGTCAAACACGTTAGAATGGACATATCCACTTTTTGATACCATTCTTATACTCAGAAAAGGCCGACCTTTTAAGAGAAAACAAAAACCCAAAAATTAGATTTTGGGGGCAAAATCCACAGTTCAGGACCCCCCCCCCCCCTCTTAAATTACAGTGTGAATATCCAGCGTCCTTTAATATTTTTGGTTAATTTGTAATAAATGGCAATTCGTACCTCCCATAACTCTTAAAAACCAGGCAAAATCGTCGAACTGGCGATTAGACAGGCAAAATAGCTTGCTCAAATGTTAAGAATGTCAATTAATGTGCCAAATTTTGCCAACGTGGCTGTTGTCTCTGTGCTACACTAGAAGATGGCTTAATTTGGAATCATGCCCGCCTTCCAATTGTTCATTACGATGAACGGATCCCATTAATTCCTATGAGTCGGCGCGGCACTGCTGAAAACTCCTTCCAGCTCTGCCGGTCAGTGATATGGGTTTGAGTCGTGGCAAAAATTCGTCTGTCGCCATCTTTTTCTCCTTCCTCAATTATATTTTTGATTGTACTCTGGAGTATGTGCCTGTCTTGGCTGAACCATTGGATCGTGATGAAATATGTAGAAGTATTACAAGGACCGTACTTAAGTTTTCCATTATTATTGCATGGACGTTTTTCATTACATGTAGGGCCACATATAATGGCTCTAGGTGCTTTACAGACAAGTAAAATAAACAGCAATGAAATGTAGACAAAAATCAGTTTACAAATACAATGCCATCATGCACGCGCACACACACGCACATACGCAAAAGCACATCAACTTACACCAACGTAAACCCATATGCATACACACAGACACAAACTATGACGTCAGGTGGATATTAAACAGATATGGTTTGAAGCTAGTCTTGAAGTCGTCTACAGATTTTAGGACTCTCAAAGAGTTTGGAAAAGTTCTACATGGTTGGAGCATAGTTGGTGAATGTTCTTTCTTCAACTTTTTTCTTTGCATTAGGTGGCAAACTTAGCAGTACTTTATCACATGATGGTGTGTACTGGGGGATACGATTTTGAAGATAGTGAGGTGATGTTTTGTTTAAGCATTTAAAGCACAATAGTGCGATCTTGTATTTAATTCTGGCTTATACTGGTAACCAGTGTAATTCAACCAATAAACAGGTACATGTACATGTAATGTGTTCTCGACTCGCTTTTTCGTAAGACCAGCCGTGCAGCTTTGTATAGAAAAACGCTGCAATTTATTTACAATCTCATTACCTAGATTTGATAGCAGAGCATTGCAATAATCTAATCTCGAAAAAAATGAATGCCGAAATAAGAATTTTAAGACAAGCCATAGTTAACACGCAGTTAACATACAGTACATTTGTTTACACAGATCCATTGATAGTTTGCGATGAAAATTTTACCATGATTTAGAGTGGGAGATGAGCGAAGATGTCCGAGCGATGTCACTAGCCCGGCTTACAGTGACGGGGGTACTGAGTGGGTGTGGTGAGGTGATCGACCAATCGACAATCGCAAAGGCACTAAAATAACACAGTAACACAGCGGGAGAACATGCTGATACTATAAGTTAGGGACCTCGCCGCCCCCTTTATTTTTTCCCAAGAATCCGAGATTACAACCCGTAGGAAGTTGAAAAGCGTATCCATACCGTATGTATGGCCTATCATTGCAAATGCCAAATGGACTCATTCGAAATCTCCATGATGAGGAGCGGCTCAACCACATGGTAGCTGAAATCTCATTATGACCAAAGCCACTAAACGAATTGTCTTTTCAAACATGCATAGAACGTAAATGAATGTGTCATCTTTTCCTGATTGACAATGTTGTTAGACATAAGTTGCACAGTAACGACATAATGTTGTATGAATAAGGTATTTCGAGATCAGTCACATGGCCGCCGACTTTTTGCTCACATTATTATTGATTTGTTTACATGTTCTGCGCCTGACGGACAGTAAGTTCTGAAGCATGATAAGTGTTCATACATGCCACGCCATAAAAACGTAACCACATCTGAACGATGTGTCCTCGGTCATGTGACAGACCAAGAAATACCTAATTGTTTACAGCTTAATGTGCTCCACGATGTCAACGAGTCCATTATCTTTTCTCGATGCTGTTTCTGTTCTCTCGAGATCTCTCAGGATATTCGTTAATATCAAAGGAATTTATGAAAAATCACCTTCCTACGCCAATTTATACTCTATCCTGACTTTTTCATTATCCTTTTATATTACAAAACACCATTTCCTATCTCCTTTCTGAACTCAGGATTCGTTCGGTAGGCCTAGAAGAGGCACTGGTGAAGGATTCATTCCCTACGTCCATGTAGTCCCACTGCATACTACATGTAACCCTCACTTTTCATTACCATTCATTGGTGCCCACTGTACGTTGATTGCCATCGCCCAGCCGATCGCATAGGTAGTGTAGAAAAAAAAAAAAAAAATGATGAATAGACTACATCATATGTCATGTATTTTCTCTTTCTAATGCCGGCTCTGCATCCGCTCTCTCAGGATTTTCGTTAACGTCAAAGGTATAGCTGAAAAATTCCGTTCCAACAACAACGTCAGCCGTACCCTGACTTATTTATGATAACACTGCACCAGCATTAGTATTAGCAAGTTATCTATTCCTAATACATATACATGCACACTGTATCTCAGGATGTTCGTCAACATCAGAGGCATGGTGGATAAATTCCCATCCTACGCCCATCTGGACGAGGAACAGATGTGGAAGGACCATCGTTTCATGGCCCATGCTGTGGCCGTGTTTATCACCCTGGAAGCGCTGGTTAATCTTGCAGGCAGTCAGGAACAATTCGGTGCCAAACTGCGCGAAGTTTCTCTTGTGCATCTTAGCAACCCGAAAGGCCCCATCGGAAGCCGTTATTTCAAGGCAAGGTCATCTGAGTCATTGACCGAGGTGTGGAAATGCATGCATAATACATGTATACATGTACATGTAATTATAAAGTAGTTATATGTATAGACCTACATGTACACATGTACGGGTACGCCGAATTTTTGCCTTGTTTAAAAGTAATGCACATACATGTACATGTACTATGTCATACATGTATTTACAAACCCATGCCTTGTGCCGCCTTTACCTTCATGGTCTCAAAACAAAAACAAACAAACAAACAAACAAAAACATTGATTTCTTTGGTATCAATGCACTTGATATATCTATCCCCTGTATCTTGGTACCAAGAAACCAAACTTTGGACATGTAACGTACATATACTTATTTACAACAGATGACGTGGGTATATGTACATATCTGTATACCAGTATTACTATTAGTACATTTATTACAGTAGTAGTATACGTCCAAGGTTGTTTCTTTGATACCAACACACAAGGGATGCAATCAATCAATGTGTACATGTACATGTCCTCCAATTTTCTCAGAACATTAATCTGATCAGTCAGGACTGCTTGCATTTCCACTTCCATTTGTTCGCTTTGTTGACCGTGAAAGTGTAACAAAGGAAACAATTCTATAAGCAGCTAACATTACATAGAGGGCTGCTTTTGATGATAGCTTTTGTCTCCAAGTTCAAGGTAAAAGAATGTTTGAGCCCTAACCCTGCCGTCTATCTTCAGAAAGTCGTGTTGCAGCCCGGTAACCATGGAGAATGGAGAAAACAGCTACCTAAGTTTCATACCATGCTTATGGAAGTTCTCCTGTGCACACACTTACATAAAATATGTGACTTTAAGGGGAAAAAAAAGTGAATGGCACATGTTTTGTGTTTCCATTACTTCAGATTTCAGTGACTATCGTTGAAGACTAGTGCTACTTAGTAAACATAAGACCAAATCATTAGTTGGTCTCTTGAGACTTGGATTTATGTCATTTATTTCCATGAAATAAAAATGACAAATTTTTCCACCCTCTATTATTTAAAACAATCTAGTGCTTAGCCTCCGAAGTATAATGTAAAATATAAGGAGGGTGTCCTCAAATGATGTTTTCAATTACACAAAGAAAAAAAAAAAAGATAGTGGCTACTTTAGTCATCTAAATAGCTCAAAATGTGCTCTTTTTGCTCTTTAAGCAACTGGGTCTATCTTGAACACTTACAGCATTGGGATAGGCCAACTGCCCCGTGCGATGCGAGCAATCATGATGTAATTTAACGTCAGATTGTTTACTTCAGGGAAAAACGAGCTAGGCATGTAATAAAATGGGGAGAGGATTTTCTTTGTTTGCCGACACGTAGGACAGCGCTCGTGTTGGACTCGACACATGAAGAACTGAATTGTGAATCTCTTTCTCATGACGAAATATGTCTCGTTTCAAGAATCTATGAGTTTTATTATTATTTTTTTTTTTTCAACAGCAGGTAGGGATAATGCATTTCACCTACCAACAACACTGGCACATATACACACAGTCTCTCTCTTTCTTTCTCTCTTACACTAGTCACACCGACACGCAGTACACAAAATAATACATGTATGTACGAAAACGACCTGAGACAGAGAGAGTGAGAGATCCTAGTCTAATGCCGCAGACTAACTTCGATTAATTCGTTTTTAGTTTCATAAACAAAAGATACAAAGTTACTTATTAAGAGTACATGCTTTATTTTCGGATTCATAACTCGCATGCATGACCTGTTGTATGATTTTCATTTTATTTATTTATTTTCTGAATGATTTTATTTTAGTGCTGTGCTAAAACTGGTTTTAGTACATGTATAGCGTTATTTAGCTCAATGGACAGCACTTCAGTGACAATTTTCTTATTACATGTACATATGCCTGTTTCAATGACTCAAAAGATTAAGAGTTCACTCATTCACTCACTTATCCCTTGACTTCCGTAGATGTCGTTGGGGCACCTGTGAAGACGTGTTCCACACTTTCCTCCATCTGTCTTTATCTTCCATGACAGAGTTGTGCAAATGAATCCATCATTTCATGACAAAGTCATGAAGACAGCCGTACTTTATAGAAGAAAAAAAAAGGCTACCTTCCGCAGCGAATTTTTTAGTTTTGTCTACGGTGTTTTTTAGGAGATATGAGACTGCTGAATAAAAATTATGGGAGCCAATGCTGTTACCTAAGGCTAACAGCACACGTGCAATACATTTTATAAGCCAAATGGCCCAGACTTCCCCCTGATGCATAGTTTACTGCACAGATTGCTCATGATACCACAGTAGAGACGCTGGGCTGAGTTTGCCCAACACCCGAAGTAAAGAAAAAAAAATATGAGAAAAGTCATGCATGGAAAACTAACCATGAATTATATCTTGAAATGCACAGAGATCGTAATTTTTCCTCACATAGGGCTACACATATTCACGCCCGCACACACATACACTGTATACACATTTAACAGGCACACCACACTACATTATTATTAGCAGCATGCGCTCACACAGTAAATCAGACATTAAGATTGGCTATTGTGAGTAACGTATCTTAATTATCCAAGAAGGCTAAATGTTGGGCTTCCATACCCTAAAAGCCATAGGGTCCTGAGTCACTGAACAAAAAAAAAAATGCAGGTCCTCATCTTTGCCATCCCACGGCAGGAGCCGAACCCACGATGCAAGGTTTTTGCCGAGAGACAGATGCCTAGCCCATCAGCCACAGCACTTCCCCCTCCCTTCCCATCCTCCCTCCCCAAGCAAACCAATCATACGCCTCATCCATCGGTCACGCACCCCTTCCCCCTCCCGAAGCTTAATCTTACGTTCTCTTCACACCTTTATCCACTTGCCGACAGGTACATGTATGTCATCAAGTGACTAGTTGTGTAAAATGGACTCGGCCAAAAAACAAACAAACAAAAAAACAGAGCTCAAGAAATTATTGGAAAATTTGTAAAAATAGTAAAATTAGTATTTTTACTTGCACTTCATCATAGTCACTTTGATTCTGACTGATACTTAGGCTTTTTAAATGAGACACAAGAGGAACAGGTCCCAAAAAATCAGACGATAAACTCTGTGCTTATTTACTTATATGTTTGCCATAAAATTACAAATTATGTCATCCAAATTCCATTTTGGAATTTATTTCTCTCCCTCTCACCTATTTTTAAAAAATTTTAAAAATTGTCAATCTTTCATTTTTTTTATTTCTCAACAGCAACTCAGAAATAAATTCCGTCACTTCCTGTCATCAGAATTTGAGGCCATACCAGACAGGAGGCTTGTTGAAGCATGGGAAAAACTTTTATCAAAGTTGGTCGCAGATGTAGAGAGGGAAGAAAACAAAAATGCCACAACGTGCTGTCTGTTGTTATGATGATTTTGTTGGAAAGAATTTGAGGCATTTTGAACTTGATGCATAATGTCCTCCATGCATCATTATTATATTGTGCCAATTGACAGTATTAAAAATAATGTTTCCAAATTTTAATGTTGTTTCCGTGAAGAGCAATTTGAATGCTGTTTAGGCAAACACAGAAAAAGCCAAATGACATTTTGGACAAAAACAAGTACATTTCCATGTTTCTCACAGTCATTTTGCCTTCATGTATAATGTAAATGGTTGAAATAATATGATTCATTTTCCCTGTTGAACAAAAAGAAATAGAAAAAATAATAATCTGTGAAACGAATAGAAATTCTTCAAACAAATGAAGTCATAACGTCATGATTTTGTGCCTTGTCTTCAAAATGTTCTTCAATGGATATCCAAAGTCCAGTTTGATGATCATGAGGTTGAAAATATACATGAATATACAAATAAATTTTTAATAAACAAAGCTACAGTCATGTGGATTCTCTGATTTGTTCATTTTATTTTAAACGCATATATCTCTTGTCCATGATTACATACACGAGAAATTCTTTTTTCTTTTCTTCTTTTCACTTAAAAATGGGAAACAATTATAACTGTATAACAATACATATCATTGAACTGATATCATCACAAACACATCATTCGCCACTTCTACTATTCCAAGATCAACATTTGAACAGAGAACATCAACCACTTATCTCAGAAGAAACTTCAACACATTCATGCCTGAAAACAAAAACCAAAAAAAAGAAAAAAACAACCCATAGCTTTGTTGCAAACATGTTAAACCTGTCATCAAACTTAAATCAGGCTGATCTCATAAAATCATACTGCTCTCTTTCTGAAAAATGCTAAAATTATTTGGAACACTAAGAAACTGAGAAGTAGAAAAGAACATGTTTCATTTGTCCAGCTCATAAGCCAAACCTTTTGCCTAGAGATTCGGGAAAACTGGGAACCATAGAAAAGAAAAAATCTCAACTGAAATGGCATACATATTCTCACATCATTTGCATTATTTTATCTATCAAGTGGCTAAATTTGTAATATTATATTACCAGTCCAAATAAACAAGTACAGTGGAACCTTGATAACACACTTACCCTGGGACCAAACTCGAAAGATCATGTTGACAGGGTGAGCATGTTATCAGCAATCAACTATTTTTCTTGTCCAACCCTACGCTGATTTTCGGAAACATGAAAAGAACGGCTTAGGAATACATGTGAAATGTAACGGAACATATATTAATTATATATGTACTTATTAAAAGGGCAAAAGTATCAAATATGCTCAAGAACTTTTTTTGCCAATAGAGTTTACAGTAAGGAAAAGTTTTTACCACATGGTGAGTGAGTCATGGTGTGTGGTGAGATCGGACAGGTGATAGTGCACGATGCACAGTGATTCCACTGGTGAGTGGTGTGTTGTAGTGTAGTGTCGCAGGGTTACCAATCCTCCCGGAAAAACCAGGATTTCCAGCAAAATCCCGAGCACCCGGAAAAGTCCTTAAAATCCTGGGTTTCTCATAAATTGAGTAATAATAATAATAACAACAAAGAAAAACACCGAATTAGCAAAACTAAGAACTTTTTTGGCTTCGTCGCAATTGTGACATCCAGAACGTAGCCTAAGTCTACGTTTTTGATCGGGCCGTTACAGTTGCTATCACAATCAAACTGCGTTTTGCAGTACTCTTGCCGAAATTATGCACAAGACGCGATTCCCAAGCCAGAACAATTGGCATGTGTGTAATGCTACCGCCAGTTACTCTATTTTGAGCGGCCAGTGATGGTCAGTGTCGCTTTGAGTGTCTCAACCGTATATCTAGTATAAATCTAGAATAGAGCTAGACCTACCTGTCTAGTGCTGTGAGCATTGACTGAGCTTCTGGTATAACCCAGCCCCCTCTCTAGACATTCTCACTCCATATGGTGAAAACTTGGGGGGAGGGGGGATTTTATGCAGTCCTAGCCTATGTAACCGGCCCAGTGTCCACCGGGCCATTAGGTTCCCGACTTCAAAGGACGAAAGCCAACCAGCCGTCTATGGAACCTTATGATGTGTGGCAAGTTCCATGTCATTTTGAAGAAACATTGTATTCCAATAGGATGGGGGGGAGGGGGAAGGTGAAGAAACGTGGAAGGAACAAAGATAATGGTTAATGTTATGCCGTATTCGTATTCCGAGATCGTGCTGGATTTCACCATAAATTCCACTGTTTTTCATGTCGTACTTTCACTAACATATTTTATATTGATACCATACATAACAGATCCAGACCAGATTATTGTGTGGTCTTTGCTTTATCAAACTATCAAATAGACCAAGCATTTAATTGTATATAGTGACTGAATTTTTCTATACATATTTCCTGGATTTTACTTTATTTAGAAATGCTGTGAATTTGAAAATATGGGTAAATAACTGCTGTGTGCATGATCTTGAATTCTTTGATTAGAAACTGCAAAACAAGTTTTAGCATCGGATTTTTCTTAGTATGTAAAATCCCTGTTTTGGGTCGAAAATCCCGTTTTTTTTTCAAGAGAAATCCCTGGTTCCACCATGGTGGGGTTGGCCTACGACGTTGCACGCCACAGTCATGGTTGAAGTTGAAGGCAGGGGAATGAGAGGTGGGCTCAAGTGAGGCCTAGGTTAACGTAACACTATGATCCAGACCACATGTGCATGTGAAAGGGGGTAAGAAGGGCGGGCCAACATTAGTAGTTGGACCTACTGGCAGCAATAATGCACAGGTTAACGAGAAAGCGGGCTTTTCAATGTTTTCATAGCATGTGGCTAGCGCACACAGCAGTTGCTGTCCAAATGAATTGAACGTGCTATGGGAGTTGAACGCGCAAACCCGAGCGCGTTACTGAAAATAAATCAGTATGTTTAAAGAAGGGTTGAAATTGGACTTCGTGAGAAGATTGTGTTAAACGGGAGATCATGTTAAGCCATGATCGTGCTAGCGAGGTTCCACTGTAGACTGATTAATATGACCTTCCATTTTGTTTAGAAAGTCTCCTAAGTATTAATTTTTTAAAAAGTAACAATAAAAAGAAAAAGAAAAAAAGAGGTAATAATGACAGAATATGATGAAATGACTTTTAAATATACAAAAACATATTAAGAAAAAAAAAAGGGGGGACTCTCCAGACTTGCTTTGTTACCCAGTCAAATAATGCACACAAGTATAAACTTAAACGAGGAAAATGTATTGAAACAAAATGATGCGGTTGCTCAAATGTCTTTGATAATACTTTCCAATTCATCCTTCGTGTACATGCGGAAGAGATTCTGTGGAGTCACTGTGCACATCTGTGGAGATATATCAAATTCATTTTAGGAAACTTGAAGATTCATAAACTCTGCTGAGCATTCCCTTTATTTCACATAAAACATGCACTGTTACTGTTTAAGTAAAAGTGATAAGGGTAAATTAGGTCAAAGCTTGAATTGAAATACTTTGCATTAGAATTCTCTTTCAAACAGCATCACAATGTGTGACATGATAGTCAAATTATATCGCCTTAAACCACAAATCGTCATTTCTTAATGGTGAATACATCACCACAGAGAGCTTGACATTCCAGTACTTTTCACAGACATACCTTGAGACAATATTCCCATACATAAAATATGCGGATTTTCTAAATAGAACTTTTACAGATAAGCCAGATTGTCAATTTTATTTTCCATTGATTAACAAATATTGTTTTTGACCAGCCTTTGCGCATGCACTTCCCTTTGTCAGATGCAAGCGGTGTTGATCACGAAGATTAACTCTTGGACTGCTGAGTAGTTTCAAGGTAATGAATGTCTCAGTGCAGACTTTTAGCCCTATTTCAAAAATTTATGAGACCCACTAGACACTGGAATATATAAATGAGCTTTGGAAATATTTCTTTGTTTTGTGTCTGTGACTATGTATTTGGTGATCTGAATATGGCTGTTACATTTGCTACACTTTATTCTTGACCAATATTCACTTTTTTACTGAAAAAAAAAAAAGATGTTTTACAAGCCAAATTAAAAATTCACAAATAATAAACTAACACAACACAGATGAAAACAGCAATGCAAAAATATCCAACTAGCTTGAAAACAACAAAAGATTGTCTAAAATGAAATACTGATTAACATTTTTTGGAAGTTTCAACTGAAATGAAAATAGGAGACAAAAATGAGGAAAAATTTTACAGCAGAAAGTGCCTGTCCTGGTTATTTGGTTTTAATGGCTTCTACTGCTGGCAAATGTAATAGGAATAGTGTAATACTGCTTAAAACAGTGTCTCAGGCATGAAGGAACTTGACCATCTGGACACCAGTGATAAATTGGCAAAAGTAGAAGTGGTGGTACATTTAGATTCTAGCATATGAAACATCCGCATCATGATTTTCTCCAACAGACCTTGACGATGATCCTGATATTTGATCTAGATCTACATCTAACGTGGCTCCTCCATACGATATAACATCCTTACTAGAGGGCCTGATTCTATCAAACAAATGTTGATGTCAAGTCGATATTTTTGGCAGCCTTGGAGTGCTTTACGAAAAACATTCACAAATAACATCAAACTTGCCCCTGGCAACCTGCTGCGACACAAAAACACAGCTATAAGTCACAGGGTAGCCTATAGTTACTAGCAGTCAGCTATGTTGTAGAACAGAAATTTCGAATTTTTAAAACAGCTCCCGCAAAGGCTGTGGGATTAACTATGGCACTAGATCTATAGCAAAGTTTTCCTGCAACAGTTGCAGGGGTATCAGTGAGAGAGTGAAAGAGGGATAAAATCACTTATATACATCTTATAAAAAATACTGAAAGATTTATGGCAGTAAGGAAAAAGTTTTCTTCTTATCGTAATAATCTGATCAATTTTTTTCATGACCACTCTTTCAAGTGGTAGAAAAAAAGCGATTTTATTTACTTGACGTTATTTGCTCAATGTCCCCATGTGTCTGGAAAGTAACGGATAAAAAACAATCCCAATGGCACACCGTTTATTCCTTCCATTAAGTAATACAAATAAACTCTCCTGTCTCCATTACTTTTGAAATGGTCAAAGACTACTGAACTAATCATTGAAAATCTCTAATGTTTGTTGTCATTGGTCTCCTGATCTGAACTACTTTGTTTTAAAAACATCAGACAACAATTGGTAGAAATCATCATATAAAACCACAGTTAATAACAGAGACACCGTTCATCACCTCATTCTCAATTTGTTAATGTGATATGCTGAACAATCATACAGCAAACATTTCAAATAAATATATGCACTATGATTGTTTTAATCAAAACATCCCTTCACCCTTAAATTTTTTCAGGAGTACTCATTTTCTGAATTGACACTCATGTATTTAAATATCCAGAGTTTGTAGCTGTGGGAATTATTTTTAAAGGAGTAAAAAGAAGAGGGAGATTTGCAAAACAAGAAACAATCTGACAGTTTTTAAAAGGTATTTGATGTGGACAACCTCTCATTGATCACATATATAGATCATATCAATCGTGGAATTTAAAAAAAAAAAAACTTCATTTACTATTCATCTGCACCTTAACTTGAAAAAAAAAATAAAAAAATACACATTAAAAAAAAAAAAGCCTGAAAAACAAAACAAAACAAAAAAAAAGCAACAGACACACATACATAAACAAACAAAACAACAGGCCCATAATGACAAAAGAATCAAAATTAATACCCACCTCCACATTTGTAGCATTGAGCTTTTCTTCCATGACTTGTTTCAAAATAGTAAGAGCTGTCTTACAGGCTTCTTTCAGGGTCATGGACTGGAAAGTCAAAGACACATATGCATAAGAGTAAGACATGGCGGTAAATAATGACAAGTCACTATGACAATCCTATGCAAAATTTGACAGAAATCTGTCTTGTAAATAGGCAAATTAGTTGGAGAAAAGCTCTATTCAGCAACCTTCTTTGAGACTTCTAATTATATTACGACCTATTTAAATGTCTTCTAATGTGTGTACATGTACTTCTCATTTAAAGTGTAAATTTTCTGCACATCAGCAGTTTATTATTTATGCCATCTTCTCAGACATTTTCTTTATATTTGACAGAACATTCGTACATATACTGGCCAATAATTTCTTCAACCCAACAAAGTTTACCCATTATACAAAACTGACACCATGCTGTTTAACATGCATTCATTCCAACTGAAGAAAACTTATGCATAAATTACCAGAGTGAAACAGAAGTATTGTATAACTGATATCAGACTCCCTCCTTGATCACAACACTCTCTCTCTGATCCCTTCATTAACTTATACTTCTTCACCGGATGTTTGCAAATACAGTGGTCTTTGCCTAAGAGCCCAGTCATCGGGAGAAAAAAAAAAAGGGCACTTAGGAAGATGGGACTCATGTTACTGCATGATTAGTGCTGTGCATTTGCCTTAAGTGGACAATATGATGCAAAATTACACTATGAGTATTTGAAGGTCTGACTTGGCACTGGGCTCTTAGGCGGATTTTTTAAAATTTGGAAGTGGTTCTTAAGCAGGTTATTGTGAAAAAATTCTGTTTCACAGCAGAGGCGAGCTCTTAGATGGCGGATAGTCGTGAAGCATTGTCATAACATACATGTATGACAAATTCATGCTTATCATCCCATATCACACTTGCCATAGACATTCATTTATCCTATCTTCAATGCACATTAGAACTGAAATCATCAGCATACTGACATTATGACTATTCCATAGAAAAGAAATCATTACAGTTTAATCCAAAGGTTATTTTAAGAATTACCTTATGATATGCTTCTTGCAATGCCTGCTGTGCTCCTTCAGACCCTGAGCCTATAGCTTTACCATCGTATTGTATAAATGTACCACTGGGGTCCATGTGAAATCTGTCAGAGACAAAACAGATAATAAATGGCAAATTATTCATATAATAAAAGCAGATAAACTTTTTAACACAATGAATTTGGGAACTGCACTCTTTGACCCAGACCCTACTGTTTATTTACAAAAACAAAAGTCACAGATCAACAAATTTTCATTTTGGTCAAATAGGGAAGCGTACATAATCCAAATTGAGTTGCCTTCAAATACTATTATCTCCCTTGATGATCTTCATCCTTTGCCAAATGTTAATCTCCCCTGATCTACAACAGAAATATAATTTGGAAGATTTACAGGAGAGACATGGAGGACTATTTGCATGCTCAATTAAATGACTCTGGCAGGGATCAAAGAAGAATTGTAAGAACAAATACAAAATACTCACAGTCTGGGTCCTTTCTCATCTACTCCGGCAAAGAGCAGTGCCACACCAAATGGACGACTCTGTATGAGAAGTAAAAAAATATATATAATCTATATATTGGGGTGCAATACTAAAAGAAAATTCAGAGAAAGATTCATGACAATTATCACTTCCATAAATTTCAGTGACTTTTCATGAAAATCAATAACTATTACACAATCTTGTCTCAATTTACAGAAAATATAAAGTAAAATTGCAAAGATGCTAAGTTTCTCTACCATAAGTGTGTTTATCATTTTTTGTTTACACTGAAGAACAAGAGCCTGGAGGTACCTAACTGAATATGGAGACTGCCTTATATGTAAGACATTATCTATATAGTCAAGTACAAAAACTCTGATTGCAGGATGAGCCTCTTAATTTGACTTGAGGTACCAGTACATGAACAGAGTAATAAACAGTATCTAGCAACAGTTACATGTTATTTAAAAAAAATCCCAGATAGCATCAGGTATGCACTCACCAAAAGTGAGTCTTAATGAACACCCCTTTAATACCAGTACCCCTTTTCTTAGCTCCATTTTGGAAAGTCAAAATCAATCCACCGCAGTATGGAAGACTGACCCCTGCTTCCTTGAATATGTAATTGGAATCAAAACCAAGTTTCAAATAAAACTTTTAGATCACAATGTGCTACAGTTACAAGAACAGAAATGTGCCATATTGTCTCACCATTGCACCAGGGTCTGGGTCATCATCACCAAACTGTAAGGCCAGATTAGAGACAGCTTGTGTAACACTTTCCACATTCATCTTCTCATTGTAGGTAAACCAGTGATTCTATGATAAAAACAAAGCCAGTAAGAAAGTTAATCAATAAGCATGTCAAATTTGAAAATGAAGACCACTATGTCACCATCATGTGGTAGGCTCAGTATTAATAGTCATGATATCCAACCTGCAATCTGTTGCTCACACTGTCACTTATCCACCCCCCTTCTCGCTCCCATCAGTCAGCAGTTCCATCTGACATCTTTGTTTCATCCTCCATGCATTCCCTCTTCATTTAACTTCCTACTATGATAAAGATTTTCTAATTATGACTTCTTTCATCAATCATATGAATAAGCCACTTGTCAACAACATCACAAAAGGCAGCACATGAGGACTGCACTTTTTGCATGCATTTTAAAACATTATTACATCTCATGTCTATTAAAAACAATAATTTAGATAATGCAAGATGACAAGAAGTAATCTCAGTTCTGTGTCTTACCTGAGCCTCCACACGTGCACGATCTATCAATGTCTTGGAATCAGCAATGAGGCCACTCATTGCACATGCTGAAAGAGGATAGTAAATGAAATAAAAATTAATTTTGTTCTAAAAATGCACATATATTTGCACATATTTGAAATTCCACGTTTTACTTAAGCTATTTATAAAATGCATGCACCTAACATATCAAATCTATGGCTGTCACAAAAAAAAAAAAATTCTGTATGCACTCTAAAACGGTTAAAACGAAATTTACAGGGAATGGAAATCATTTCGTTCTATCGCTATTTTGTTATATGAAGAGGCTAACTTGAAACAGGGATGCAAGTTTAACTACCGAATTATCTCCCCTGATTGAAGAACCATGCGTCCACACCGATATCTAATGTCTTAAAGCCACTTCATTTTCATTTTTGTTGTTCTTGTTGTTGTAGGTGAACATACATATAAAATATGTGTTTATGTAGCTGTTATGTTGTTTTGTTTGTTATTTTTCTGCTTTTTGTTTTTAAATCTTCAAGATTGTAGACAAAGTGGAGTTTGGAATGGCATACTTTCTGCAGGTATCCGACTTTTTCAGTAAATCTTCATCAACTTCACGAATCAGTGTTCTTTTGAGCTGCAGCGATAAAGCTGTTCTCTTACACTTTAACATGTTTAGTTTCGATGAATTCATCATTGACTGCCAGCCTAGATCTAAAATAGCATTATGGTAGTCAATTTGAACCTCCCAATTTTCAATATGAAACTGAAGGATACCTATCAACTTCTGAAGCCTGGCTTTCAAGAAACACTGACAAGCGCGATTGGTTTGACTGACCGAATGCCTGCTAGTGGAAGTGTGTATTGTGTATGATTGAAAAGACAAAGGCCAGTCCATCCTCTGAAATGGTTTATCATGTATCTGGGCCTTTCAACCGCCTTGGGGGTGGTTATCTCAGCTGAATCTCCTGATACCGTGTTTGTGTGGCCACAGATAACGACGAAATCGTAACATGCACATAATACGTGACACCCTCTCACTGTACATCATACTCGATTGGGGCCACGAGCGACGGGTGAGGTGTGAAACGGGGGACGGTAGGTGCATGATTTCTAGTATCTGCACGCTTGCGCCTCAGGCCTTACCTTTCTTGTGCCATACTGCTGGGCAGTACAGTACATTGCGGACACCAATAGTTGACAAGCTCACGGATGATTACTTTGTTGGGGCTGATGACTTGTTTGTCTGAGGAAACTGGTCCGGTACCTGAGCTTAGTCTTGGTTGTGCTTAATATGAAAGCAAGTGCGATCGGGGAAACGAAAACTGTTCATTATAAGCGTAGTTTTCATATCAGCCCATCGTTTTATTTCACTGTAAGCATAACAAATTACATAGCAAAAAAAAAGTTCCAAAGATTCTTTCTTAATAATGCAAGTTTCGTTTTTAAGCGTTTTCTTAGTAACCATTTTAGAGTGTAGTTATTAATAGGACTATCAAGCCAAACTGGTGACTCAGACCAAAGAGGAATCATGAAGTTTTGCAACATGATATTCAATAGTCTTGTTAGAATCACAAGTGCTTGAAAATCAACTCAGAAAAATCTAAAAATCACAGATATTTAATACTGGTCAGAGGCGATCAGTAACACAGAGTGTATAAAACAATCTCTGACAGCAACAACAACGGTTGTGGTGCGAACACTGGTGAGTGATGTACTTCAAAGCTGACATAATATTAACACAACATATTTTGTCGTCATTCGCAGTACTGTCCCAGAAGACAATGCATTGATGCATCAAGTGAAGTTTCTCCTAGGGTTGTGAACAGCACCTGGTGTGGCTCTGCAACCCAATTCTGGAGTGACACTCTGCTGCAGTTGGTACGGACGAAGCAGGATGACTGGAAAGAAGCAGAAGTTGCTTGCTGTTACTGGTGTGCTTGTTTCTCTGCTGCCTGCTGGGTTTTCTCCACCACTGCTTGTCTAGTTCCTCTCTGCATAATTTGACACCAATAGTCACCGTCACCAGCAGTTGTTTCCCAGACATCAGGGTCAATGTTGCAAACTTTAATGTCACTTTTGCACGCATCCTTGAACCTGAGAGTGGGGCATCCCGTGTGTCTAGTACCAGTGACCGTAGAGTATTTCCTTGGGAATAGGCCCATCTTCCATGAGCCTTACATGACTGAGCCAGCATAGATGTTTGACTCAATATGCTTGCGATTCCAGTCCTGGCCAGGGTGTCACAGTGCAGTATGATGCACACGTTTTGGTATTCTATGTGAGCTTCTAGTTGTCCCACACACTTTTGGACAGCTTGGCCATGGTTGCTGCGTCTTTTCCTATCTGCCAGTTGATTTCTATGTCAAGTGACAGGCTGGAACATATTTACTTACCAATATGTTTATCAACCTCCATGATCTTTTCAATGCTACCAGCTTCAATGAGAGGAGATGTGACCCTTTTTTCCACTGCTAATACTACACCCTCACTGGTCTGGATGCCAATAGCTGTGGACCCAAGCTGGAAACAATAAGAAAAAGACGTGAGATATATTTTATACACAGCTCCCCGTATTTCACCTCACAATGAATCAGACAAACAAAAAATGCAACAACAAGCGATTATCATTTCGACTGATTAAATGCCAAATGTGTAATTTTCACCAAAAAAAAAAAAATCTAGTGCATATCTCATATTCTAAATATTGGCACAAATGCGAATGTTCAGGATTAATAAAAATATTTACAACTTTGAAGAACATTGTCATAATTATAGAATGGGCAATTCTGTCAGCCAGCTAAGTTACTTCACTATGCTAGGTAGAGTCTGCATGAAGTAAAATACACTTGCTCCCGCTATTTGAAATGACGAGAAAATTATCATGAGTAAAATAATTTTCTGAAAGTTTATTTCCAAAAATTTTTCATTACTCATATTTCAAATAACATGTGAGAAAGTGATTTTTTTCTTCTTGACAATGCTAGTATTGTATAAACCTCTTGTCCTGGGAAAGGGAAGCAATTTGACTGATGTCATGGAATAGCTAAACATCATCTTTCATAAAATGACACTTTTGTTTTATCTGTGAGATGGCTCAAGTAATTTACATTCCTTTCCTCACATCTACACATGGGATTTTAACAGTAACAGAAGTTTGTTTTTCATGACAAAAGCTTGTTTTCTACATTGTAGTGAATCCAGCAAGTGTTTCTATTTACTGTTCTAACTTGACAGCTTTCACAACCATTCATAATGAATAAAATTGTTGTGCTCTCTATATCATAAACTATATTGTTATTTATGCACAAATGTACAGGGTTATTATTCTTCTGCATCTCAGGCATGGCTTACTGGCAAAATACTTTCTCCAGCTGCCAGCAGAATATTATTGTGATGACAACATAACATTGTCTGACTTGGTGGTTTTCAGTTGTCACAACTTATACTCACTTTTATGGCTTCAATAGCATATTCAACTTGAAAAAGACGCCCTTCTGGTGAGAAAGTATTCACACCTCTGTCATACTCAGATCTTGTTAGAAACATTCTGTCTCGTGACCGTGCCAAATGTCTCTGAAATATACAACAAAATAAAACTGCATTTGTTTTAACTACTATTTCCAGTCTAAGCACAGACTATTCATGAGCTGCACAAATTGGACCAAACTATTTCTCTTACAATGTCAGGGCTTCAAATTTACCAAACATTATCAAATCAGAATTGGACTACCTACTGAGGAGAAAATCTCTTGGTGTTAGCACAATTTGATGAAACAGTACCAAAAAATATTTTCACACATTTTTTTTTATTTAGTTGTCTATCACTTTTGTTTCCATGTGAGTTTGCACTTTTCATACCTATGTAAAAAATGTGTGGTCAGTAATTACAGAAGAGTGACTACATCAAAGAAAGTATTTTCTATCTATCAGTTCATTTGTTGAGCCGCCCTCTGACTTTATTCTGTGGCCTTCAGAAGTCTGCTCAGGTTTACTTCAATTATTTTTTTCTTAAGGGGGTAAGCGGGTGAAAATTTCAAATTGTTATTTCACCAGACTAAGAAGAGAAACTTTGACAGGTTGTTGTGTATGACTGGGAATGATGTTTTTCACTTTCAATTTTTTTTTTAAAAATGATGGTTTCCATGGAATTGGTGGCCATCTTGAAAAAAAAAACACGAATCATAGAGTCTTAAAATTTCAAAAACTACTTTATCTACAGAGTTATTTATGGTGTCAAAACTTAGTTTAGGGTCATATTGAGACAATAAGCTGGTTTGTTTAGTCCTTTTACACTTATCTTTATTTATATAAATTTTTCAAAAATTGACACTCAGTGCTAACCAATAAAATACAGGTTGTAAAGCAAAAAAAAATGTCAAAATTTTTTATTACTGAGTACAACCATACCAAATAGTCTACTGCCCAGACTAATAATCAGAGAATGTGTGTGCCAAATTTGAGCCCTACAGAGTGTACACTTTTTGAGATTTTAAGACTTTTAAATTAGATCACTTGTATATTTCTTTGTAGTCACTGCTGTCCCCTCAACGTCAGCCGGTCTGATCTGATAAGAATAATCTAAGCCCATGTGGTCACAAGGATGATAGCTTGCAGTTTACGCTGAGATTCTATAACATAAAAGCAAATACACCCCTATGTGAAGTGGTTTCGTCCAAACAAAAGCAAATACACCCCTATGTGAAGTGGTTTCGTCCAAGCATCCGGTTATGAGCAAATCTGTAATGGGAATGGTCTGTGGAACGAGGGGTGAGAAAATTGGCACCCATATGAAAATGACATGTCTTTGTAAATACAACCCTTCTCCTATCATTGGCTCATTGCTAATATTATTACATGTGAAGAAAGGGTGGAGTTAGAGGGCTTAAAGAAAGACATTGGTCAGCAAGGTGGTCAATCTGGGCCTGCATTGTGTCACTCCAAAGCCAAGGCGGAGTCTCTATAGTCAGAACAAACATCCTGAGGCTAAGCACTAGCGCCGAGATCCAGATTGACAAGCCCGGCAAGGCACGCCGCAGGGCGTTGTAGCCCTTAGGCTGGGTCGCAGTTTTACAGTTAATGCAGAAACCACTATAGCAGAACATCATTATTTTTCAGTTTTTAAATAATTGAGTCCTCACAGCCAGGCATGTGTCTAGATCTAGATCAAGTTCTAAACCTCCATGCCCATTACCACTGCAGTGTTCCACAGATTACTAATTTTTTATTTCCATCCTCTAGAGCTAGACTAGATTAGCTTCTACATTAGTTAGTTTATTATCGTCACAATCCTTGATTCAGCTTGAATGAGTTACAATGACGACGTAAATCTATCATTATAAATTTTAGCTTTTTTGATAGTCTAGATCTGATAAGATTCTAACTCTGCCTTAAATACTAGATAGTAGAGTCTTACTCTTAGATCTAGATCCAATACTATTCTATCTTGATCTGTTCTTGTTAACACAAATCCGACTAGATATTGTTTCTAACATACAAAAACAACATTTATTATCTCTAAAAAAGATGGAGAAGACAAAAGAAAATTGATAGACTTTTTCTCACCTTTTAAACGCTAGTCCACTTATGTAGATCTACATGCACTCGACCAGAAACTACCTGCCGGTGACAATGCATGAACTGGAAGTTTACAAATGGCGTATAAAAAAGAAGAACGGCACAGTTGTTTATGAAAAAAAAAAGTAACATTCAAAAGAATTACCTCATTATTTCCTTTCAGATTTATTTAATATCATCCAAATTCTCTTTGATATTTATTTATTTAATAAAATATGATTACATTTCATTTGTTTATGTGATTTTATTTTAAATATAAATTGCTCTCTTAAATTTTAAATTCTACTTTTGTTTATGTAGGAACGCATAAAATAAAAGTCTAAATTATAAAATTAACAATATACAACCCAAGGCGGATGAACTGCATCTTCGATCATATACGCTTTCTACACTAAATATGTTTAAGTTCGTAAGAAGAAAGTTCTATTTTGTTACCCACTTTGTTTTCATCAAGACCATTCTAAATGGCTTCATGATTTTAAGTTCAGGTATGAGCCACTAAATGCCACTGTTGCGAGAATATTTATATATTCACTTATTTTTTTGTAAAGAAGGGGGAGGGGGCAATTTTGCAGATTACCTTGAAGATACATACTCATTAAATTACTATGGTGAAAATATGAACTTCATTTAAATCCATTTCCCCCCTCTGATATGTCATTTTAAAAAACACATACATGAAAAATAAGCAATCAGTAAGCAACAGAATGTCATAGTTCTCTTCACCATAATATTCTGGCGACGGCATGAAAACATATGTGTCTCAAATAATCCTGGCCAGTGAATTTTTTTTAAATGTTCAATTATTTTTATATAAGTAGGCTAGTCGTAGTTCCATGTATAATCATCATTGTCGAGCGGTCTATTTCTGAACAAAATATGGTGCATTTTGAACTTTAGAAAGTACAATAATAATTGTTTTTGTTTGAAGAGAAAAAAAATTATATAATATAGAAATATTTATAATGTTCATCAATTTATTCTGCATTTCAACTTTGTTTTAAAATTAGATTAAATTTTAGTTATTGTTTATGCTTTTTTTTTTTTGACGACTGAGCTGACAATTTTTCATTCCCTGCGTGCATCTAAAATAATAACAAAATGGACGGCGCCGGACAGGTAAATACAGTGCTATCGATATTTTATAGTAAATAGTGATGGTATGCTCTCAAGGCAATTATTAAATCCCATACGTTTTTGCTGTCCTATGCAGTTTTTAGTTATGCCTACTAGAGATGTTATTTTCCATTTATAAATAACACTTATTTTTGTTGTCACCATCGACCCATCTTTATATTTAGTCATGATCGCCGGACCCACTGCCTCTGCCTCTGTCAACTTGATGAACAGAACGAATTTCGAACTATTGCATGAACAAACGGGTACTCGATTTTATATGGTCAGCTGCTTTCCTCTGTTCATAAATGCTTGAATGATGCAGGATGAGAACTGATATTTAACTGGAGGTAACTAGGGAAAATGGTTTGTAGTCTGCTGTAGACGCTAATGGAGTTAGATAGTGTGTCTATGAGTCATCATGTGTAAAAAAATTTGAATAAGATAGGTAAGGCCCTTATTAGATCTAGTTCTTCATATCTTGTTGGCATTTTCAACTTGGAGATGGACTTGATTTTCCATTTCCTCCATGTAGTAAGCTAGTTTATTTTAGCATGCAGCCTTGAAAAATCAGTTGTAAAACGAGGCCCGTCGAGATAATCACGCAGGAGGAGGTTGAAAGACATAATATAACGAGCCGAGTAAAACAAGACAGTGAGTTGTGATTTTCTGCATGCAATATCAAAAGAAAGGAAACATCTGAAATATTCATGGATTGAAACAGGAGAGCAGTATTTGTTTCATAGTGATAGAAAACACTTGTAAAGGCACTCTTTCAAAAGTATCCCAACTATGTTATCTAGGATCAGTCATAGTATTTACTGGAAGAACTTATTCTTTATTTTTTAAAATTAATTTACCAAATTAGTTGGGTATTTCACTTCTTTGAATTCAAATTTTCGCCTCATTTGCCTTTTCCTCATTCCTGACATGCAGCAGTCATGCATGATACTAATACGTCTGCAGTGCTTAACTGGAGTCTAGATAGAACGATGTCATGAGTTTTTAACCATGGATGATATCTTTTTTAAAATGTCGTATTTCAATACATATGATAATAGAAGCAGATTGTTTGACAGTTATTTCAAAAAACTAGTTTATTTTGCATTTTTATCTTAATGCTGGAATGTCTGTGTGAATGTTAAATGGCATCTTAACCATACAATTGGGCGTCATGTATATATACAACAGATGAAACAAAGCCCTGCATGCGCCGCCGGTTTTTATTTGTAGAAGCTCCTCGTCGTGCTGTGATATTTCTCAGCATGTCACTTAAACTTGGGGTTTGTCAGCCTCAGTTTTGTCAAATTATCGTCATAATAAGTATATGCAGCTCAACAGTCACTCCTTCAAAAGGTACAGGAAACTTAACCAAATAGAACAGTGAGAAATTCCATGCCCAAAGATGAAAACCTCTTTAACAGAAGAGAAGAACAAAAATCAAAGGCCACATGGCCCACTCAGGTCCTCTCAAGTGCTCCGAAACTACAATCAAAAGAAATAATAATAATAATAAAGGCATTTATATAGCGCCTCACCCCTCAAGGGCTCGAAGTGCTTTACAGCAGGACCAAAATGTTGAACAGAATATGCCACAAAACAAACATGGGCAACAACATACACACAAATTCATACCATGGTATACAGATACGATTCGAGACATGCTCACATA
>JBCEWB010213811.1:0-24284 GCA_039654565.1 Peronia peronii
TTATCTATTTATTTATTTATTCCTTTAATTATTTTTATTTATTTACTTTATTTATTGTTTATTTATTTATTTATTTATTTATTTAAGTATTTTTTATCCTTTATTTATTTATTTATCTATTTATTGATTAAAATCTTTGGTTTTATTAAAGTGATTTCTAATAAGAGCTTCTTTCAAACAAACGTATATGAATAGGAGGCCATTTAAAGCCCCATCCATAAGTAAGGATTTGATTCTGAAACTATAAGATTTTTCACAAGAGATCACTTTAAGCAACACTGCTGAACTGATCCATTGTTTAATTGTGTAAGCAACTTAAGTATGCCATCTTGCAGTGGTCGGTTGGTATGCCCTTGAGACCATTAGAAGCTTTCTCACTGCATCACTTCAGCACAGTCAGTACTACTATAGGTGGCCAGGTGTGAAAACATCTTGCAGATTTGGATTATCATTAAAGGCCAAGACTTTAAATGGCTTCCATACTCAAATCACATGGAATAGCACAAGTGGTTATTTGAAATATTTATCATATTCCATGACCTCAAATCCACAACTCCAGACTCTGAGTACAACCTTTACTCTTTTGACATCAGTTTACTGTCATTAATTTTTGTGGCAACACAAAATTGATTAGATCTTTTCATTTTTAAATGATTTCTTGATTAATTCATTCATTTTCTACTCGTACTTATCTCGCTATCAGAAATATTTGTTATAAATTATCTGTTTTGAATACACCACTTTTGAGAAATAACTTCAGATTTCACTATGGATTTGGAGATGGAGTTTGCAAGGAATGTAGAGGGAAGAAGTGTATATCAATTAATTAGCAATGGAACATCTCACTCTTTTGCTCTTCTTTTCCTTGATTTATTTTTTTCTTTAACATATATTCAGTCTTGTAATATTTCACCGTAAAATTCATCACATATGTTATCATTATTTACAATCACAAGAATGAACATATATATGAACAAGAATTCTGTATACCTGTTTTGCATCATAGAGCAATCTTGAGTCAGAACAAATACACATGTTCAAATGATGTCATATGCAACCGGTTTTGTGTTGTTGCCTGTCCAACTGTTACTATCAAGTCGCATTCTGTTCACCACCTAACAGGTGACTTTTTTTTAAAAAAAATTTTAAATGTAAGTGCAACTCTAAAACGATTATTTGGCAAATCAATAGGTTATCTTTTTCAAATCCCCACCCCTCTCGTTGAAAACGGATTTGATGGAAAGGTGGTGTGGGGATGGGAGGGGGGGTTAGGAGAGGGGAACAATAGAAAAGGAGGGAAGGGGTTAGTCAATAATGCAAGCAGTGTTTGTCTTTACTTAAATTTTGCCAGAAATGTGTGGTGTTGAAAGGCAAATTACATGAACCAAAGGCAAGAACTATAACA
This sequence comes from Peronia peronii, assembly GCA_039654565.1. Lineage (NCBI taxonomy): Eukaryota > Metazoa > Mollusca > Gastropoda > Systellommatophora > Onchidiidae > Peronia > Peronia peronii. The sequence continues at coordinate 1,406 of JBCEWB010213811.1, forward strand.
GTCATTCCCAAAGTCCCTCTAAAACATTCTATAGACCACCACATTCAGCTTTTAGAGAACAAATGCTCGTTATCATCAATCTCATAAAATATGTGTCATTTCCATCAAAAGAAGCCAACGTTTTAAATCTACAGCAGCCAGGAAAATTAAACAGGGTTCAGCTGCTTTAACAATGCCACTCTTTTTATTTCCTTTTTCTTTAACCTAATTTCAGCAAGTTTGATAATGTTATTTATGAAAATCAGAGCTGTTGTTTTTCGTTCTTCTTTTATCATAACTGAATGGGCCTAAGAAACCTGGCTGAGTGTGTGCAGTAGCTGGTCTTGTTATACTTCTAATTTCATCTTCTGTGTCTACATAACCATTTGTTATTTATGTTGCCAGGAAAACAAAGTCATTCATTCAACAATCAGGCTTACATTCGGATAGGCGGCAAGAAGGCTGGAAATGGCAGTATCATACAACACTTTGAGGGCATCATCTCAGGTACAGAGAGCTACAAGTGTTTCAGAAATTGTTCTCTGACAAACATGGGTTCAGCAGAAGATTGCACATTGCATCATTTAGATACCAGAGTAAAGTCTTTGAATGTTTTCAAGAGAAATATTTCAATAGACAGAAAAAAAAATGATCTGCAAATTGATTGATACACTTAGAGAGGGAGAAAGATAATTTGTTGGATCGACCGATTTGTTTTTTTGATCAACCAACAACCGACCGATTGACCTGAGAGACAGACAGACAGTTATACAAACAGGCTGGCAGACAGACAGAGAGACATGCAGACAAACAGGGATACTGATAAACAACAAATGTCTATGTTGTTGTCTCTGTTGATGTTGTTGTTGTCTTGTTGTATTGTCACTTTTGTATTTGTAGATGCTGTTGCTGATCTAGTACTGCTCATATGCAACAACTATTTTTAACTTTGCCAGGTTTGGTCTTGAATGGCATCCATATTTTTGAGCTGGCTAAACAAAAAGATCCCAAGATTCGATTTGAGGGCAATGTTTCATTGAACCTGAAGGAGCCGTCACCAAGGTGAGGTTATCCACTTATCAATGTGAAAGTGTGGACTTCAGTTACAGGTTTCTAGTGCAAACAAAAGTATGCACTTATATTGTAGTCTAAATGATTTATCCAATAGTTAAACAGGATACCAAACAAAGCCATTTCTGAATGAATTTAAAAAACTTGAAGACAGCTTTTACTTTCTACCATATATGTAAGACTAGTAGATTCAAAAAATGATCTTCGATAATGAGCTTGAGACCATTAATGATAATGATTTGTAAGTGATGGGGCTGAATTACTATGATTTGAAATGATGCTTTTTACTCTGTGGAAGGACTTTAGCTGAAGTTGTTCATCGCTACAGGAGTCTCATTAGTGTATTTAATTAACTTTGTTTTCAAGGGAATTAAAGAGTCTCACTAACTGGCTATCAATTTTAGTTTTGCTATAACTATAAATAGTCTACGGATAAAAGTAAATGTTGGTGTAGAGGTCGGAATGGATCTTCTTTAATTGTCACTCCAGAGACACAACAATGTTAAAGTTACTTTTGCAAACTTTGCTTCCAGTTTCTTAAAAAGGGTCAACCTACCTTAAGATCAGGTGCCCCCGCGGGGGCCCGGGGTATATAAGTAGGTTCCCTGCTCCCACCTGCAGGCAGTGAAAGCCCGCTATCGGTGGGTTGTCTCCCATGGAATGCTGTCCTCGACATTCTAGGGGTGACATCTCGTCCCTCTCGGTCCTTGCTCCTGTCTTCTGTCTCGCTCTCTTTCCTCGCTTCTTCTTGATGTGTAAACATATTTTACCGTGTTTGGCACAATATAGCCATGATTGTGCTGGTGTACTGTTAAATTCCAACACAAACAAACTTAAGATCTGGTCTGTCATCAAGTTAGACATTTTGCAGCCACTGTTTTATAATTTCTTTGATGTTTACACATGGATGCTATCAGACAAAGGTATAATAATCTAGGGTCATGAATCATATGTATGCATTAATATCTAGGAATGGTGGATATTACTTTTTAAAAACTCTTTTAAGAAATGTAGAAACTTGTATGAGTGTGTTGGGAGAGTAAAAGACAGGGGAGAATGTGAGACAGATGCATCACCCTGAGCATTTTATAATAATCATAAGATAATTGCAGAAGTTTTTTCGGGTTTTTTTTTCGGCCATTTTGAGAAACCCAGGAAAAATCATTTCATTTCATCATATAACATCACGCTTGTTTTTTTTTCATATGATGTAGGCCTTTAATGAAATTCAACATAAGAAGCTATGTTTGTGTCATGAGTTGTGAGGATGGAACTCCTTTTACAATGGAGAATCAGGTAGATGAAGGTTTTTAAAAATGTTTCTTGAAAATGAGGATAGTAGTTTCATTCAACTTATTCGGTAATAACAATTTTAATGATCCCATCCTATAACACAGATGAATTTATCTATGATTAAACTTATATGGCACAAATAATGCTGATGTTGCTTTAACTGCCCAAGACATTTTTATGTCCTTTCTGTTGCTCCCTTCTAGGAAAACTTATGATCTTTATCCACTGTTCAAAGCTAAATGTCAGCTTCACTATGGAGACTATATTAAATAAATATGAATTTAAAATAATAGATGTTATTTATAATAAATATTACAGTGGTCAGGCCCAAAAAAACAAAAAATCGGTCGTGAGTTCTCAAGATTTTAATGGTCAGGTTCTCGGCTGTCACAGAATCCTTACATTACTGAGATCCAAACTCACACAAGCACACAAAGAAACAGACAAAGAAACAGAAAAACAGACAGACAAACCAGCAAAATCTTCTTAATTCTCCCTCCCCAGACCCAAGCCCATCCCTGGCCAGGAAGGCATAGAGGAGATGCAGTCCACTCAGGGTGTAAGTAAAATATCTGCTCTATGTGTGCTGTGGTTACTAAAAGCTTGTCTGTCTCTCATTTAATCTCTGTGTAAAAATAAGCTTAGTCTTCAGCAATTCTTCACTATCACCGATATTTATCATAAATGCACCTATTTTGGCTCTCATACACCATCGCACTGAAATTGTTTGAGATTTTCGCAACTTTTCTCAAGAGTTTCTTGCCAAGTGAAAAATTGTTTTGGCATTACCATTTTGCCAAATATTTTATGGATGAATTTTTTGTTGTTGTTGTTGTTGTTTTTTTGTCGTGTCAGCCTTCTCCTTGGGAATGACAAATCTTTTCTGAATTCTATTTTATTTTTCTACTGGAAATAAATAATTGCAGGCAGTATGATGGTAATTATTGCTAGAATTTCCAGTAAGTTTTCTTTCATAGAACTATCATAACATTTAGATCTCCTTTATGAAATCTTCTGTCTGCATTTATATGACAGTACTTAAAAAAAAAAAAAGAAAAAAGACTGCCCACTCATCAAAAAAAAAAAGAATTCTTCATTAAAGACAAACAAGAACAAACAAATCATCGGCTGTACAACAAAGAGGCGAATAGGTAACTACCCCTTTACGACAAAAAGGTGAACCCTTAACTTCTCTGCATGACAAAGGGGTGAATCAGTAAGATAATTTATTGAGAAGGTTAGGATTTGTTCTTTTGTCGTACAGGGGTTGTTACCTATTCGCCTCTTTGTTGTACAGCTAACGAAATGATGATTAATCATTTGAGCCATTGTCTGAGCAACTGAGTCACTGAGATGAAAGCCACAAAATATACGTAGACTGGCACACACAAATATAGTCAAACAGGAGGCAGCTGGCAAGTAATCATTGAAGGCCACAGACCTGCCACTGTAGTCATAGTATTAACTCAGGAGTCCTTGTGCAGTGGTGATTGGGTGATATGGGCTTAAACTGTCACACTGTAGGCGACAGAGATAGTTCATAAATTACGTATATGTTTGTAATAAAACATAAAGGGATATTGAGGTCATGAGATTATTTGTTCACCTCTTGCTTCAAGGGTTGTGAAAACCAATGTCTATACTGAGAATACTGGAAGAAATTCAAACTTGCTTTTTCCCTGGTTCAACGATAACCTGCCATCCTGAACAGAGAAGCCCAACATCTAGTTTTCTTGGATAAGGGCAAATTATTCAGAGACCCCTCATGTGTGTTTTGGATGTCAGTGTTTATAATCGTCTAAAGGCTTGGCAGAGATGCCAGTTTGTGGACAAAAATTTTGAAAACTTCCACATGTTCTACCCATATTATTATATTCTCAACAAATCCATGTATATGACACTAAGATAACCCTATTCTAAATTTTGAGAGGTTACATTTTACATAACTATGTAAACATGAATATAATAGGTCTGTTTCATAAGCTATTCATTTGCAATGCCGTTTTGAGAAACTGTTGGGGCTTTGTTTTTTGTTTGCGTGTTTGAACACCTGATTGAGGGTTGCATTGATCAGTTTTTTATAGCTGCAAAACTGTTAATAACAGTCGTGTTTTTTTGTCTTATAAACACAAGAAGGTCATTGATTTATACAGATTTTTAGCTCCATGGGGGATGGAATTAGGTTGCATTTAAATGACTGAATTGTAAGGCCGAGCCAGAAGAGTGAACCAGATTTTTACAGTGCAACACTGATATGGTCAATATATCTAAGGGCTTTTATGTAGATTGGGACTGAAATCAGACAAAGACCTAATGGAGCTTATATAACAGTTTGACTCTCGACAGGTCAAAAAGCTGAACTGGTTAAATACTCACTCATCATCCTAGAAATCCTTTTCAAAGGGCAGCGAATAAAAAAAAAGGTTCTAATAGAATCTTACCCTAAGACTGAAATTATCATTTCCCTAAACATTAGAATCAATGTTGTTTTGGGGACCTTGACACATTGGCATTTTCTACTGACATTTCTCATGTTAAATGATTTAATACATCACTGACTCAAAGAGCCCATATGTCTTTTTTATGTTTCTTTGAAGTCATTTGTGTTGTCATCTACATGTTTCCAGCTCACCTACAACTAGTGTGCTCAGCCTAACCCTTTGCTTCTCCGTCTAACCTCTGCGTCATCATGTGATATTATATCCCTCTCAGATTGTCATCCCCAAAGGCCTGCGTGTCTCAGTCTGTCTGTGTGATATGGTGTGCCATTCTTCCTAAACCTCATCCCTTTGTCATGCCGCTTTTTCTTTTGTTTCATTCCTCATTTATTTATTGTTGCCATTTTTATTAATTTTAGGCTTCCAGGTTGTGTTTCGTTTCATGACATTTTTGTTGAGTTTGGCATGTTTTTTTCAGTTGCTTTTCAATGACTTGGCAATGTATTTATTTGCAGCACAGCACCTGCCCAATTATATTCCATGCCCAGCCAACCCCCAGTCATTGCTCCTTTTTTTTTTTTAAGCCGCTCTCTTTCCTTATAATTTAACATTTACATAATGCCAAAATTGGCTCTTACTTATAAATTCTAGGATCCTAAGCTTCGCTATCTTAGTCTCTGTGAGTTTTTGTTGTAATCTGTTATTTGCGAAATTTATTCTTTTCTTTCTTTGTTATTTTTCATTTCATTTCTTAGAGTGCATTTCAGATGAAGAAACTCAATATCTGGCTATTCAGATATTCAAGTCATGTTTCTTGTAACTCATGTGACATCAAAACATATGATTAATCATTATGATCCTAAAATTTTAGGGTCTGTGACTCTTGTGTGGGTGTTGTTAAATAAAGATGAGCGTAGATTATCTATAGATCCCTTTGTGACTTGATGACAAGCAAAAACATTTCATTTGTGCCCCAAGAAATGATCAGTTGTAACTCAGACACATCAGGTTACACGAGATTTTGTTTGGTTGATTTATAGTTCTTAATTGGATCAAAATGTACGGAATGGTAAAGATAGCTATTGGCAGGTCTGTGACAAATTAAATAGACACTTTAAGAACTTTTAGCCGACATTTTCCAGATTTTCTGTGCAGGCATCTGTGACGAGTAAATGAAACTAACCAATGAATTTTCAGTCTTTTTATTCGAAGTTGCATTTCGTACCTCAATGAAAGATCTGATTTATATTATAATGCAATAACATTCATGTAATGAAGTTCCTTAAATTTCTTTATGAAATATAGCATATGAGTAGGTGATGTCAAATCTGTTTCATACCTCAACAAGGCAGTTGCCTCTGAAAATGTGTACTTTTAAAGGAGGTGTTGTCATAAGTTACTAAGCAATACAATCACGAACATGCCAAACTGTAATTTGAACACAGTGGTCAGTTGGCAGACAAGGTGCACAAACACAGTGCATTCTTCTCCTACCCACTTCAGTCTGGGCTCCCTATAAGGCCAAGTGTGGACTGAAATTTTTTTTAAAATCTGATTTTGCTTGTTTTAGCTTTCTTATCCATCCTCCATCAGTTTTCATGAAAATAGCTGAAAAATAGTTTATTTCCCATTTTTATGACATGAGTACTGATGAGAGAATCTAGGATTTTGAGTATTTCTTCTTTATCTCATTCCCAAACAGACCTAGCAACAAGGCTTGTGTTTGGTCAAAATGTAAAGAGTTGGGTATCACCATAATCGCCAAACTTTGCATGTCATTTTCTCAAAATGATTATTTTTAGGAATAATACCAAGAACTTTCTTGTTTTTCAACCAAATATCCTGAAAGTTGGGTACAATAAAGTTCAAAGTATTTCTAAAATCTTTACAGAATAAAAGCTGTATATTCCTTATAGTTAAAAAGTTCCAAGTTATAAATTTTTGCAATTTTTTTTTATCAATTCAGGTCCAGACACATAAGTTTATAGGGCTAAATCAAGCTGTATCAAGAAATTAAGGTTAATTATCTACTGAAGTCGCTCCTGTCCTCAAAATAAAAATCAACACTGAAATATCATACCTCACTTTCTCTGAAACAAAGTGAATATGACTCAGAACCAGTCAGTCTTACATCAATTTGGCTCCATCGTTTTGCTTCTCTATAATGTCAATTTTTATTTCAGAGGACAGGAGTGACATCACTGAAAAATTAGGCAAAGCTGAGGCTGAAGCAAATCAGAAATGGATGTACTATATTGGCACACTAACGAGTTATGCTCTCACTATGTAGTTGGTTTTTAATTTTTGTTGGCTCACAGAATGTATGTATTTGATCTCTATTCTTCTCCTGTGCAGAGAAGGAAACGGATGAACCCAGCTCTGCGCAGATATTTGTTTCAGAATGTCAGAGATGTTAAATATCCAGAGAACATGCGCCCATCCAAAAAACTAAAATACATGCCCGGTAATGCCGCCAAACTGAGGGTGAACAGAAGCCGTCAAGCCGTGTTGCAAACGGGCTATAACCCACCCATCGGCAGAGGAACCAGTAGTCAGGAAAACTGGAGAAGAATAACTGTACTGGAACCTAACCAACCCAAGTATGAAACCGCTGTTAGGTCAAGAGATTCCAAGAATCATTTCTCTTCAGAGAACCAGGGCGGAAAGCCGTATCTTCCCAATGGATATGGCACCATGGAAGACAATAAGGTACCCCAATTTTGGTCTGAGAGTAAGTCACAGAATGCAAAATCTCATAACTTCAACAGAAGGGTCAACGGGGTGGATAATCGAACCATTTACATCTACAACCCAAGGGAGATGCTCCCCAAAGGATATGATAAAAATAACTATTATGAAGACAACTATGGCATGGTCACGCCGGCTGCCACGACTACTCCGACTCCAAGACCACACTGCGCATATTCTAATCTTCAAGGCATGAAAGCCACACAGGAGGAGACTGTTGAAAAAGCAGAGACACCATTTAAATTAGAAGAGGGAGTGGAGAAAATTGATGAAATGGACTGGAGTCGTGTTTACAAACATTACGATGTGGAGACACAGAAATCCAAGAATGAGTACGATACTACCATTGATGATCCGGATTATGACATTTTTGATATGTCTCATCCCGATTACCATTTGGGCAATATCGAAGAAGAAAATCGAATGGGTGAATCTGTTGAAGAGCCAGAGAAAACTGATGAGGAGAAGAGATACAAGGCATTAGAACAGACTCTGCAACAATTCAACAAATTCATGAAAAATTTCCGTGGTGTTGAAAATGATAGGGATGATGATGATAAATCTCCTGATAGTGATGGAAGTGAAATTGAAAATGGTGTAGAGGAGGAGGAAGGGAGTGGCAACATGCCAGTTGAAGAGGATCAACAGGTCATAAGAAACATCTCCTCTAAGTGGGCAGAGCGCTACAAATTTGATGAGCAAATACAAGGAGAGAAACAGACGGCCACTGTATTACCCTATGTCCACGTGACCCACAGCCAGCGATTGGTCGGAATGGTTGTGGATACCACAACCAATGGCATGAAGGGATTGGACTGGGACTTCTACCGTTGGACGGTACATACTGTTGGCATGGACATAATTATTATCTGTGTTTTGAAATGCCATTGCTTTGTTAGCCTTGAAATGTCATGTCACGTGACACCGAGTTTGATAGCCTTGCTGATTTTGTTTTAGAATCATGGCTTTATAGATACATGAATTTTATTTTCATTTTTAGAATGTGATGTTGGCCTACATCTTATTGTTTATCTTCCTTTAGAGAGTTACATCACCTCATGTGATGCTGGAACATTTGAGAGAACATTCTAAGTTTTATTTTTAGTAATGTATTTTTTTGTTTATTTATTTATCATTTACTTTGTTGTTTATTTATTTACTTGTTTATTGATTTTCTTATGTGTTTGTTTATTGTTATTTATTAATTTGTCCATTTATTTGCTTATTCATTTGTTTATTTATTTATCTGTTTGTTTATTTATATATTCATTTATTTATTTTGGTAAATACGTGTATTGGATGAAAATAACATGTCTGTCAAATTTAGACAGAGAGATTGTGTCATGTGACATTGAGCAGCTGCCTAAATGCTTTTTCTTGGTTAGTTTTTGCGCAGTCAGTAGCAGTTTAGTTTGTAGTTTACTGTAGATATTGTAGTAGATCTATCTTACTCAGTTTTGTCCACTAGCTCAATAGTGGAGCTGCCCTCTTGTGTAATCAGATGAGACTGTAGTTTCTTATTTATTTGTACCTGTCTTTTAATCCATTCTGTTGTCACTTTGAATTGTGGGAAAGAAAAATCCAGTATTGTAGAACTTAATTTTTGCCTTTTTCCTCCCTTGCTTTCTTCTGTGAATTACTCTATTTCCCACCATTATTTGATTCATAAGTAATTATTGTCATTCCATCTTATGAAATATGTTAAAGATGAACCACTATAAAGTCCAACTTTTTTATCGTACTCTGAAATTTTAGCAGTACCATTACTTGCCTTCTTCGTCATTTGCTCAAACAAATCCACAGCAAATAAAACAAAGGTAGTTCTTTCTTATTCTTCACTTTAAGTGATATTTTTTCAGACTCTCTGTCATTGGCTAACCAGATTGACTACTTAGTAATACGAATTATTCAGGTTCTCGAGGTCCAGCATCAGTATTTCTGTCATTCATTGGACCAACATTGGAAGAGTTTATGTTATATGTTCTATCTAGATCAAGTTTTAGCTTTCTATTTGGTTAACCCTTTAATTGCTATGGTCAAATATCAGATTTGGTTTTCGCAATTGTTAGACAGCAAAAATTAGAAAATCTTACCAGCAAATTGGCTGTGTGATCTTCTTCAGCCAATTACAGGCTCCGATTTTATATATATATATGTAGAAATCCAAAGAAAATTGATTTACAGAAGTTTTAGGATTAAAGGAATTAAAAACATTATCCAAATTATAACAACAACAACAACAACAATGCTCACATTCACAGTTATGAAATTATATCTAAAATATGGGCTGTGACTTGACTGTAGTGGACAACTCTTTTTTTTTTTCCTTTTTTTAATTTATTTTGAAGAAGGCAAGGCGCCATGGCATATTTTGTTTCTTATGACGTGTGAGTCTTCATACAAATACTGAAAATTTGTTTTTTATTTCCAGTTTGTCTTAAAGTTGGACATAATTCTAATTTACACTCATTAATGTATTCATCTGAAACTGAGACTCCCCTTGCACATTCCTAATGCATTATACTTTCAAAATGAATTTTTTTGTTAAAAATCATGACTTCTAAGTTAATAATAATTTGGGTTGACTTTGTTCTCACTATGAGTATTCACTGCAGTTATAATTATTTCCAATTTGGTTACAGTCTGTCCTTTTGCCCATATCCGTATTTCTGTATGATGGTCTTGTTTTCTTGCCTGTGTCCATATGTTGTTGCAACTGTTGATGTTGATCCTCTATGTGGGACGTGCATGTTTCCATACAAAGCGATTTATAGGTTCAACAGTTTGTTGTAGCATCTTAGACCTCTAGTTGCCAAGAACTAGCTGAATTCAATATTTAATTTGTCCCTGACTTGCCCTTCAGTGGAGGATATATTTTAGAGGGCTTATGTGAAGATTATACAAGCTAATGACAATTAAAATAAAGAGGGCTCTTTCAAACCTATTTCCAATCAGAACTCATTTGTCTGTGAAGAAGTAGCATTCATACATTGTAGATTCTATATGAAAAATGTCCATTTAAATGCCTTTTCATTTTTCAAACTAGTTTGTTTGTTTGTGTTGACACAATATAGCCGAGATCGTGCTGATGTGTCGTTAAATCTAGTAAAATATGAAGAATGAACTGATGAAGCATTCATAATTTGCATCCTGAATAAGAAGGGGAACTTAATTATTCTGATAAGCCAGTTAAAGGCTTTTGGGCTATAGCACGATATTTAGAAGTGCAACATGCTCTAAATTTTAGAGGCATTTGATAACGACTAAAATCTCAAACACTCCCATGAAAGTCAAAGGAATTCTGCTGAAGTTACCACCAGCATTTCTTCACCAGTGATTTCCTATTCGCAGCCTATTTTGCAATCTGATTTAATGTAGTCCAGCTCCTTTTCTTTTGTTTTAAAGTCCTATTCTAACTTTGATTTAATGCGTTCGTCACCAAGGATTAATTCCAGAAATTCAGACAGGTTTTTGATGATAACCTTATACTAAACACTTGGAGTTACATATATAATGTTATAAATAGCATTTTCTACTCCTAAATTTATCTCAGCAAACATCTTAAACAAATCAAACAGACATGTGTTCAATAGTGCTTCTGAGCTTCTTCTCACACTCAGAAAGATTTCATTTTAAGAGATATTTATATGTCACTACAAATGTACTCTAAGTGACAGAATTGACTGAAAAACAAACAAAAGAACAGACAAACACAGAAAGGCATGCATGCAGACTGAGTATATAAAGACATATGAAAAAAACCTACCTCAATCATGCATGTGGTTTGCAACTAAATATAGTTTAATCTTGCAACCTCCATTATGCGTTTGTTTCCCCTACAGATTCTAAACCAAGCCAAATCAAAAAAATACTTCAGTTGAAGGTTATCATCATGGATCTTTTGTTGTCATCCCCAGCATACCACACCACGTGAGGGTGTAACTGATGACATCATTATCACAGGCCCAGGGTCAGGTTGTCAGTTTGATGATGAAGATGATTGTTCTGGCATTGGCTCAGGGACAGATGAAGAGATCATCACATCAGTCGTCATCATCAAATCAACCACGCCTCCGCCGACAACTACTGTCAAGTATGTAATATGTTTTAGACAAAGATTGTACATTGGCTTCACTATCTTTGGTCTTGGATTTTGTCAAACGCACATCAGCACAAGTACGACAAACATGGCAGGTCACTCTGACAGTGTAGTTAGGTGTCTGCTGATTGGCAAAAAAAAAAAACATGTTGTAGATATTGCGGATTTGAGTCTTGGATCTTACTATTCCTACTGTCAGGGGACGGAAAGGATTCAAATATTAGAACCTGTATTTTATTTTGTGACTCAATGGTCCTGTGGTTTCTTTGGTATAGAAGCCTGACATGAAGCCCTCCCAGGTAAGGATGAATATATTATGGAGGTCTCATGTGAACATTAGACATGTTTAAGAACCCTTGGCAGTTAAAAATCAGATGATGAGAGGGTGGAGACACTACTATACAGACAAAATTTCAAAATTCCAAATTTTCTACCCACAAAAATGCCTCATCAAAACCAGGGCAGACACCTAAATCCGAAATAATCCTACTTTCAAAGTATTGGAAGAAAGATATAAAGAAAAAAAAGAAATACAACAAACTTGCACCAAACTCAACACGAATGACATTCAGAAATTAAAATGCATGTCAAGATATAAAATAGTTTTCAAAGGATTAAAAAGGCTAATCACTAGCTTTCTAAAGCATGTAGGTGTATGCATGCGATTTGCTTAATGATTTGCCACATGTTCACAATTTTCCTAATCAGTGCTAAGATAGTTTATGGCTTTGTATGGGAGGATGTTGAAGCCTGTTGTTGTTCTGCAGCTTCACCAGTCATGCAGAAATTATTAACTCAAATCGGTATGTAATAAGAGTCATACAGGTGGACATTTTCAAAATGAATCAGATGCCCTCAACGTAAAGTCTGTCAGTGAATATTATTGCATAAAAATAGGAACGTCTTATTGATCTACAGAAATAAATACAGGAAATATTTATATATTTATATGTCCATTTATTTATTTATTCATTTAATGATTTATTTGTGTATGTATATATTTATGTACTGTATTTTATTTTGTTTACTTTTGGTCTATTTATTTATTACATCTTTCCTTGTCTAACACAGAGAACCACCCAAATGTGTGGGTCCTGAATGCGAGACGTCATCCAAACTGCAACACCAGCCTGGCAGCCATTCTTCCACCTCCCCTCCCCATCCACCAGGGGTGGATGTGAATGGCGGGTCCTTGAATGGTAATGGCGGGCCGGGCTATGGGGAGGAGCATGAGATCAACGGTGACGTGGACCTTGAAGACAGCACAGCTGAACCTGGCAAGGCAGAAGGTGATGACAAAGACGATGATGGCGGCATCAATTTGGGTAAGAAATTTTATATTTTTAATGGCTGATATAGTTATTTCTGTTTAGATTGATAGTTTTTCTTTAAAAAAACAATAGAACATTGACCAAGTTTTCACAGTTTTTGAGCAGATGGGGGAGAAGAAGATGAGGATGTAAGGATTGCTGTTGTTTATAAATCACATGTTCTTATCATAATATAAACAAAGCTCTTTGTTTTGTCTTGTTTTGTTTTTTCATTAACAACTTAAATCAAAAATTCTATAATAATTTGATTTATTGTGCATGTAAATTTCAAGATTTCAGTGAATAGAGGTTCATTCAAGAAAACAAATTTTTGTTTATGCTGTTTAAAATAACACAAGAAAATGGCTGGTGCATGAGGAGATTGTTCAAGAAAACATTTTTTTTTTCTTGAAATGCTGATGATTAAAATAATGTAAGAAAATGGCTGATGCCATATAATTTCTTATTTAAAATTTATTTGTATATTATGTAGTTTTTTATATGTCATAAACCACTCAAACTGACATGCTTTTTTTTCTTTTATATAGGTCTCATTTTGGGTATTACTGGCAGTGTATTAGTGGCGGTCATCGTCTTGTGTATCGCCTTGTGCAAACTGCGCAGTCGAGACGAAGGCACCTACAAAGTGGACGAAACACAAAACTTTTCCGCCCTACAGTCCAAAAAATCAGCTGGAAATGGCACCCTGGCATCCGGAAGTGAATCATGCACTGGCAAGCGAGGCAAAAAGAAAGATGTGAAAGAATGGTATGTTTGATGACTTGGCCTGGTAGGACATCATTTTCCTTTCAATTTGCCAACAGTGTCAACTATATTGGTTTTGCCTCATTTGGTTGATTAGGGATAGCTGCTGAAGAATTGCCATCAAAAAGGTACAATTGTTTGTTCTTATTTTGTTCAAGTCCACTTTTGATTTGATGAGCAAAATTAGATTAATGAAATTAAAGTAAACAAGTACATGTATAAGCTAAATTTTAAATTTATTGTGTTTCTGAATTGTAAATTTGTGCAGACTTTTGATTTACAGCAAATCAGATTCCTCCTCTATTCACTCCTAGGCAAGATTGTGTGGGCAAGATTGTTCATCTGTGGTTGGTCGTATCACTCAACATTTTGAATTTTGCTTTTTTCACTTTATATTGAACTTTTATGAAATCCACAATGAAAATGAACGAACATTTCTCATTTTTGGTCATTGTTTTGTCTGCATTTTAACTGTGAATAATAATGACATTTGGTAAGAAACAGTTGAGAGTTTTTTTGTTTTTGTTTGTTTCTTTGCTATTGTTTTTTTTTTTTCCACGAATAGGAGGAAAGAGCTAGCAATGCTTAGTTAGCTTTTGGTGGGGGGGGGAGGCTTTGATGTAGAACCTTTTGTCTTCATAATTTTGTGTAAATAATTTTGTGGTTGTCATAATGGATGATTTGCTTTCATAGTTGCTCTAAAGCTTCAACATTTATTTCATAAATTCTGAACTAGTAGAGTAGATAACGTTTCCTTGTGTTTAAGATTTTTTTGTTCTTTTCTTGTTTTTTTTTTTTTAATTTGCTTAAGCCAAGTATAAAAATTGATGCTCATGATATTATGGCTAAATGATAACTGTGCCAGTATGGTGCCAGAAGGCAGTAGATGCTTCTCTCACTCAGATGTGTGCAGACTTTTTGTGCCAGGGATCTCACACGAATGTTGTAACAGTTGATATTATTATCATATTATCATTTTATAGAATGGATGCTTTGCTCTCATTAGTTTTCCTCAATTTTATCTTGATCTAATGTCTGTCCACTGATGTGAATTATGTTTATGGTGCTTGAAATATTACAAACGTAATGCTTACTTTCATATTGTTGCATCGATGCAATAACATGGTTACTGCTTATTCAAGGCATTTAATCATACGGTTTTGAGGCATTGGTGTAAGGATGTAATGTAATGTAATTGTAATGTAATACATAACAGAGTTTCACAAACTACTATTGTTAACTTATTACACTGTATTACTTACTTAGTCCAGTATGTAGCATGTATTTAATGAGACTGCTAGTCACTGTACATATTGTAGTATACTAACAATATAAAATATCTTTTGTGCATGTCATCTACTACCTCTTCATTGACAGCAAGCGCCGGTGTAGTTGCTGTTCATGAATGTAAAGTATGGTGAATATTATTATTAAGACTCACATAGCTCTCAGCCAGTGGTAAACCTAAATTTTGGATTCTGAGGCTTAAACTATTATAGGAGCACTGGTAATTTTTTAAACTTCTCCCATTAAAAAAAAAATAATAAAAAATAAATAGAACAAATTACTCTAAAGGTTCATCGTGGACTATATCAGATGCTGTGAAATTTATGTTTCACCATACAGTCCATTGGTGGCTGGCCTGGGCATGCATCTTGTTCATATTTTGTACTTATTTGCTGGACTTGAAGTATCCCGTTCTTGTCAGTGAGGCTGTTTTGCAAGTATGCTATTTTCAAAAAAAAAAAAAAAAAGCTCATTCTACTGCATATAGAACAGAGTGAATGTCTGTGTGAAACTCTTGATATTATGAGCTAGTACATGTATAAGATCACATTCACCTGAAATAAATGTCCTAATGTGATTTTATTCATGAAGAAAATGGAGTGTCTGAAGCTTTTGTCTTGAGCAGTGAATTTAATTTCCTTGCTAATATCCTTTGGACCCATTCATGAGCAAGGAGAAACAGACTGATGAAGTGTGAATGGGTTGTTTTTTAATTTTGCATCATTGTTGTGACCATGTTTGTTGGTGTGTCTCATGTTGTTGTCCTTATTGCTCTGTAGTGTTTATGACTATTTGCGGCCATGTGAAAAGTTTATTTGGGTTTTGTCCAGGTGAGCATTTTCAGCCAGATTCATCTTGATATTAAAAAAGATGTGTAGTGAACACTGTTCACAAGTCAACAGAATTACTTGCCTGTGTTTTCATAATTAATTATGATGCCATTTTATGGCCTCAATAGACTATTGGTTTATTGTGGCCACATGAACCCAATAGCCCCTACCTATTTTTAATACAATATAGTACCCAACAGTACAATTATCTGGCACTGTACCATCCTGCCACTGCATCACACAGATAGGATCCACCACAAGCTAAGGTCACTTTTTCTTTCTTTCTTTTCTTTTTTTTTTTTCCTTTCATTTGTTTGTTTATATATTTATTTATTATTTATTTATTTGTTTGTTTATTCATTTATTTATTCCCATATCTATTCATTTATCTATCTATCCATCCATTTTTTGGTTTATTTACTTATGTGATTTACCTTACTCCTTCATAGTTTTACCAAAATTCGCTCATCTTACTGCACCATGATCTCAATCCTGTGTTTTCTTCAGTTCTCATATCAATCTGTCAGTGATTTATTTCCATATCACCTATATTCTTTCATCTTTCTCTTCCCTCTCTTTGCACCAGTCACACACCATCTGCTAACAACATCAATGTCAATGTTTGTGTCATACCTATATTTGTTGTTGTTGTTGTTGTTGTTGTTGTTATTGTTGTTGTTACATGAAGAGGGTTCTAGTGACCAACAGTTTGCGTGCTGTCCTTGTATTCGTCTACAAATCGTAGGGTTTTGCCTTTACACATCACACCGGGCTCTCAATTTTAACATGCTCTCTGCAATCTAGTTACATTGCATTCCACTTTTTTCTAAGACCTTGAAAAGCATGACAATACCTGTGCCATGATATGAGGAGCGACAATGCAAATATTAGTAAGTGTCTAGATTCAAAATTTGAGAAAACTGGACTTTTCATTTCATCCCATGTGTTTTGGCATCAATGAAACCTCCCTGGGATGTATTTTTGTTTGTGTTTTCGTTTCTTTTCTGGGACAGTGAAGGCTTAGGCAGCACAAAGCTAGCCACGTAGATATGGCAGGGTGCATGACATTTTTTGAAAAAATGACTTACCGCCATATGTAATTTTGTTCCTCATATGTGCCATCATGCATTAGTTAGCTTATGTGAGAATTTGGCAGAGAATTGTATAGTGCCGAATAAAGTCCATGGCATAAGTTTCAGGCAGTTGTTTATCAGAGACCGAGCCATGACAGGGAACGCATATGCATGCATATGGTTCACCACTTGTTTGTTGATGAAACTTCAATACCAATATGATTTTTGCACTGTTCTCAGATTCACAGCCAAAGTCTGTTTTAGTAAAATGATTTGTAAACACATGAGCTCAGTAAACTTGCCACAAGGATGAGTGCTGCTCCTGTTTCTTTTTCCGTAGAAAGTGCATGTATAGTCTCGGAATTGACGTCTTTGTCACCCACCTCACGGAGAGGCGTATGTACAAATGAAGTTGTTAGGGTTTTTTTTTAACTTTAGACCATTTTGAGAATGATAATTTTATTCTCACAAACCTACATATTATTTTTAATACATCTGTCTCATTCTCTCATGCGTAATCATAATCAAGCCCTTTCCTGTGAATGTAACGACCACTTTTCAAACTTTGTTTGATCTCACTCAGGAATGTATGTAATGATAGGCTCCTTTGTGAGATGGGTGACATTTTGTGCAAAGGGTTTGCATGGTGCCAAGAAGAGACAGCTGAAGAGACTCAAGTCTGTTTAGGCTAAGGAAGAAGAAATGGGAAACAAAGGAGTGAGGAAAATGAAGACACAATTAAGGTTAGGAGCACTAGCTGGTTAATAGGGATAAACTATTCATAAATAGGCAATGAATAAATAATGCACATATATTCATTTACAAAAAAGAAGACATGCCATATTAAAGACATCCTTACACCATAAGTCTTGTTAGCTTGGAATTGTAGTGACTGTTAGTGTGTTTTTTCTATTATGTATGTACCCTTTCAGTTCTAAGAATATAGGACTATGTTGGCTTTAAGTGCCTGTGCAGTTTGGTGAGAAGAATTTGGAAATATTTCCTAGACAGCAGTATCTCCACCTATACTTCATCTGATTTTTAACTGCCAAGGGTTCTTTAATGTGCATAATGTATACAGTACATGAAATCTCCAGAATATATTACCAGTGCATCGTCAAGCATTTTAACATATTATATAAATGCTGTAGCATTGGTGTTTTTTTGCAAACTATTTATTTACTGGTCTTGAAGAGTTCTGAGATTGTAATTTCTGTCAGTGTTTGTTCACAAAGTGTTAGTTCCAGTCATAACACTGCACAACTATGGATAATAGCAACATTAACAATATATATGCCCCAAGATTCATGTTTACTTTCTTACAAACATGTATATATATATATGGTAATATTACATTCAAGTATTCACTAAGTCTTAGATTCTCATTTTAATTTAGTTTTTAAGAAAGTGAACTTAGTAGTTAGATTAGCCAAAGTGTTTTACCAGAATGGAATAGAATACATACAGCCATATTATATTGTCATTGAGCAACTATCATAGTCTGGGTATTAGTTGCAGTTGTTTCAGTCGGGCTAGTTTATTAAGTACTGATGAGATGCATTCGAATGAAGTCTAACAGATCAATGTGTGTCCTTTACCTGCTTTATATTTCATGAAGACCCACTAGCTGTGAGGTTGACAAATTTTGTTAGAAACACATTATTTGTTTTAATCAGCCTACTTATTATTTCATTACAACAATGTTCAACTTTGCACACCTGAAAACTGAAGATTTTGTTCTTCTATGTTTCTGTCTGTGTTGTTCATGTTGTGGTCTTTGTTGTTGTCATCATCATCATTGGTGTTGTTATTGTTTCTCCTTTATTTTGTTGTTGTCCATGTTCCAAATATTTCCATCAGTTGACCTGTTCAGATTGACAGATCTACCTTGGCTAAGTCTTAGTAACGACAAAATGCAAAGCAAAAGAACCATTCCGAAAGAGAAGACTTATTTTGTAATAGCGCAATTTTTATATTAAAGCATTTTGTAATAATTGTATTGGAATGTACATGAAATAGGACTACATGTATAAGGATTGGGGACCTCATAATAAATGTTGTTTCTTTGCGTTTTTGTGTTGATTCCACACCAGGACAAAACCATTGTGCAGTCATTTGGTTCAGCCTGGCCTAAAATTAGTTGGCTGACAATTTTGTCGTAATGTGATATCAGCCTTACTGCTAGTAATAGGGACTATAATATATTTACATGAATTTGTGCTCTCAGTATTTTAAAGAGTTGTAAAATGGGGCCAAAGACACAAGTTAAGGCCTAGATCACAGTATTGTATAGAAATCATTTCCATCAGTTCAACAGCACTTTGTCATTCATTTGTCTTTGCTTGATAACATTTTGCATGTTTGAATGAGCACAAGTGGATATATGCATCTACTGTGTAGGTTTATAAGTGCCCGTGCACATGTGATGAATGTTTGCGTCTAGGCCTATCTATCTGTACAAATTATAATATGAATTTATCATGACTGTCACCGCTGCCATTTTTAACGGTGAATATTTTAGTAGAAGTTCTTGCATTACTTATTAGTTATGTCTTACTTCAAGTGTAGAAATGTAAACATATGGACAAATTTGTCACTAAGTGTGAGTGAGATTATGTCAGCAATATCTGTAGTAACCAAAATGTCCTTTGTCAGAGCATGAGTGTCTAATGTCTGTCAATCCTATTCATGAAATAAGTGATGTGTATCAGTCTGCATGTAAAGAATTTGTGTATGTCTATTTTGCTCTATACACTCAATGGGTAGATTTTGCATGTGCAACATTTTTTTTTCATCCGCGATGTAAATTTGTATAGATATAATTGAAATATCAACATATGTATTCTCTTTAATCAGTCTAAAATCTGTCTGAGCAAAAGAATAAATAAATTAAAGATAGCACAGGATAGAGGAACGGATATCGAATGGAAAGTATGACATCATTGTTTTATAGATTAATTTTTTTTAAGGGAATGATGTACATTAAGCTATAAGAAGGACCAATTGTTCACATTGACTGAAATAAAAAAAGAGAAGTCTGTAATTTGGACTATTCCATAGTATCACATACTTTCGTTCTGTGTAAAGATGACATCAAATATAGTTGTAGCTTAGCTCTGCAATGTTGGACATTAATTAAGTTTCATTTCTTCCTGATTTGATACCATTTGAAAATCTCTATCCTTTTAGTTACATCTCTATTTGAAAAACAAAATTATATAAGAGTACAACACTGCATAGCATTTTCTCCAATCTATATCCTACATTTTATCACCAACTGTAATGATACTTGGAGAACTGAATGATTTGAGACAATGGTTTGATTTTGCTTTTCTTTGATATGTTTGCTGTGTATGACAATAATTGTTCCTTCTCTTTCTCTGTTCCAGATTTTTGTTGTCTCTTTAAAAAAAACTAATGAGCTTACAGTGAATGACTTGTCATTGTACAGGGCAAGATGGCTTGAAAATACAAAAAATGCTTGTCAAAGTTATGCTGTATTTTAATTTACATTCTATTTCAAATGTTGTAAGTGTTGTGGTTGTAATTTATGCCTGGGAGTAAAGGCATGAAAGGACAAAATGGTTAATGCTTGTTAATAAATAACGTTTTTGTATAATGAAAAAAAAGTTATCTCGCTTTATGTTTTTTGGTGTTGATTTCATTATTTGTTTGTTGTTTCCATTGTCTTTTCTCTGTCCAGTATGAATTTTGATAATAACAAGAATAATCTAGTACAATTCAAATATCAAATCATCAGAAAAGTATGTTGAGGATCATTAAATCTGCTATTATTCAAATATCACACCAAGGCAGTGGCTAGGTGGTTTTATGTCTGCTCCATAGTGAAAACAACCCATGTCATGAAGTTGCAACTTCGACTCAAAGATCTTCCCATTAGAGATAGGGAAGCCCAACGTCTAGGCTTCTCAGTTAAGGGCAAATATATTTCGGAGGTCCCATGTGTACGTTACGCACCTTAAAGAAGTTTTGGCAATTAAAAAATTGATAAAGAGTAGGTGGAGTGCCACTGTCCAGTCAAAAATTCCAAATTTCTACCCATAAAAATTCTCAACAAAAAAAAAGCAGGCAGCTACTTAAAGCCAAGATAACCCTACTTTCCTAGGACTGAAAGGCTTGAAAAAAACAAAACCAGAATTTATGTGTTTGTAAGACATGTTTTTTAACATGACATGAATCTCAAGGGTATTTTTTATGTTTTGTTATGTAGCAAAGTTTGTGATCATTTTCAGTCAATATTGTTAACAGATGAGCTCCATATTATGCAAGATTCAACCAATGTTAGCTCTTGCAAACAGTTAATTGGAACGCAAATATTTCAAACTTATGGTAAAACAGCACAAAGTATTCTTAAGCGTAAATTCGCTGGGTATATATTTTTGTTCTTAAGCCTTTCAATCCTAAGAAAGTAGGCTTTAAGTGGCTTCCTGTTTTTTGCTGAAAATTTCTGTTGGTAGAAATTTGGAAATTTTGCCCGAACAGCGCCTACTCTTCATCGATTTTGAACTGCCAAGGGATCTTTAACATGCATAATGTACACACGGGACCTCCGAAATATATTCACCCTCATACGAGAAGGGTAGACATCGGGCTTTTCTATCCAGTGGAAGCCAGAGGATTGTTGAATCACTGAAAAATGAGGGTTTTCGACCTTCGTGTCCTTTCATCACCAGATGGAGGACCCGCGAGTCGATCCCGGCCACAACCTCACCGACGTGAGTTGTTTTCACCATGAAGCAGACACCAAACTACATAGCCACTTGTATATATAGGTCTAATGTAAATAAACATGGACAACTGGCTGTTAACACTTTGTTAAAGCCACATAATGTGTCACTTTGGCCATCAGTTTTGCTGTATAAATATTTAGGCTATCACCTCTAAAAAGATGCTACAGAAACACTAAAGCTTTGTAAGGAGACAAATGCAGAAAATTTTAGAACCGTCATCGCAATAGTGTACTCCATTACACGGAATATGTGATTTCGGTTGCTATTGCACTAGACACAAATTGTAGATATAAAGAGTTAGTCATGTGAGCGGCACAACAAATGAATTCTGATTCTGGATTTCAGGATATTGCATCCGAGACATTTTTTTAAAATCATTTTCTGGAACATTATGAAGGGAGAAAAAATACAGTGAACCAGCAGTTCTTCTTTTTAAAATTAAAAAAAATTAATAGAAAAACATAAAATAAAATATAAATTGAGTGAACAGAGAAACTATCTTGTGTAATCTAAATGTTTCTAGGTTACGGAAGTAAACCATTCAGCGTGACTTGATACCTGCCAACCCAATATAAACATGGGACCTACATAAACTTGCATAGAACCGAATCAAACAAATAGCCTACATGTGATCTTACTGGTAAAATAAATAAATGTTCAACTAATACATCTTAAAGCATAAGTATACACAGTAGATCCGTTTCTGACTGGATTCTGCCTCACCTGCGACTGAAACACCAATTTTTTTGTAAAAGAACATAAATAAATAAACAGTAAAGCTGTAAATCTTCACCCTGCATTGTCTGTGACAAAGTGAAAATGTTTCAGGACAGTTCTGCCCACAAGTTTCACAATCAGCTCCTGTGCTTTATTACGATCTGTTGGTTTCATGTTTAAATAATTCACTTACTGCTGTAAATCATTCAAAGGTTGAGAGATGTTCCCACTAAAAATAGTGCAAAGAGGCGGAATCGAGGTGATATGAAAAAGAGGTGCCGCAGGAAAACTGTGCCCGGCACCGCAATTCAAGTTGACTGGTTTAAGTCCAGCTAAACGCTTGTGTTGAACTGCGGATCCCTCTCTCTCGTTATACCTGTTTCCAAGTTATTTCTTCGTCCCCTCCCCTTAAGTCCCCCTTTGGTTTTTCTATTTCGCCCTTGTTTAATTAGTCGGTCTCTTTCCGACCTAGCATCCCCATTGTTGCTTCATCCTATTTGGCGAGGGTTCTTATTTCA
>JBCEWB010213918.1:8710-24282 GCA_039654565.1 Peronia peronii
ATTTATTTATTGTTTGATTGATTGTTGTAAATTGTAAATGAAACCTCAGGGACAAATCGGGAATAAATTGCTCCTAAAGAAGAGAAAGTCAGTCCGAGGACACGGCCACTGGTGCCTTCTCTTTTAAATAAACACTAGTGTGCTGTAGGTTATTGGACAGTAGTTTGCATCAGCAGTTAAGACAAACACTGGCAAATGTAAGCTTAGATGACCTTTTCATGTGTGTGCGTGCGTGTATAGGGAAAGGGCAGTTGGACAGCAAAATTTAAACAGCAAAAATGTCAATTGAAGTTCTTGTTGCTGCACCTGGACTAATGTAACTGATTCATTCCACGGTTGAGCAGAATACCTGGCGAAGCCCCATCTGAGCGACATTACAACTTAAGAGTATATTTCACTTTACGTCATATTTTATAGCTGTGATGACAACGACTATTAGTAGATCCGCTAACCCTGTTTGTAAGTGAGTAGACTGGATTCCATAGTTTTGGAACAATGTTTTATACGAGATCTATACAAGAGGATTTAACATTGAATTTGTTTACCGCTGCAAGCGGCCCGTCGCAGTGAAAGAATTAATGATATTTACCCAAGACTCTTTTGTGTCATTATATACTATATTTATAGAGAAATGTGAACGAGAAGTATAGTGAATGAGACTTTAACAACATCAACTCGTGAACGCTTTTTGGGTTAAATCCAGAGAAAAAAAAATGTCCATTAAGTTCTCCCATTGGCAAATGGTCAATGAGCGAAACTGGCCTGAACCGATTCCGTCCAGCCCATAGTCTTCAGTGTCAGTGTGATGGCCGGTGGATAATTTGCAGTACATGTATTTTGGTTATCAGTCTCCGATAGAACAGTTTAGTCATTCGTGCTGTCCCATTTATATCTCAATCACGACCTCACTTGCCAAGATAGTCCGCCGAGATGGTGGTCCCTCAGGTGGCTGAAAAGTGTGAAGAGAACATAACGTAACGTGTCTCCAAGTATTCCTTGGCCTGGCTCTTTGTATATTCGCTGCTAGGCTTCTCCTGACAATGCTGATACGCTGGTTTTCTAAACTTGTTGCCAGTTAATCGCCAGTTATTGCCTCGCATGTCGACTGTGGTTTTGGACCAGTTTTCAGTCAAATCATGAGCATAAGTGGAATCTCTCACAGCTTAAACACTAAATGAAGTATCCCCATACTGATATCTTGAGTCTGTAGCATAGCATTAATTTATTGAACGTAGGGATGTCTGTTGGTAGCTGGAAATGAAAGATCTGTGTGCTACTCCCCCCTAACTCGCATCCATTTTCAGCCCCCCCCCCCCCAACCATCACCACCAGTGTTCTTAAGTCTCTGTTCTGTTTGAAACATTTCAAACCTGAATCTTAACACCTTCCCTAACTGTGGGGCGGGGATGGTGTGATGGCTGATTTGTTATGTTACTCCAGAAAGAGTTCCAGATTTGGCTCAGATTTAGAACATGTGATGACTTGTGATGCAAGATATGTTCATCTTACAACTTATGACCAGTTATAATTATGCATGACAATCTTTATACCCTGATATATCCTATGGCTAACATTAAATACTGCATACAGACCAGCTGATGAGTCATCTTACATTACAGTGTTTACACCCTAAGAGGAAACATGGTAAAATACTTCACTCTGATTGCAAGAAGCAAGGAAGCTTCACAGCATAACATATAAACACATTGATAAGCGATAAGTAACATAGATTGTGGTCAGTCAGAATGAATTGTATGCCGACTTTCCACCAAATTGAGTTATTACAATGATGTCAAACCTTGACTCACACAGTTTCATGTTGTGAAAAAAGTCTTGAGTTAGCCAGACTTTACGTTCTATATACATCTTTCAACCTCCTGGTGGAGGTTATCTTGAGAACCAGACTGTAGTCAGAGAGATTACAAATTAAAGAGCACTGGTGTGATGGTGAGCACTGGCTACAGTCAGGACAGAAATAGACGAAAATGAACAGTTTAGCACATAAAATTATATATATTCACCTCACAACATCCAGGCATACTCATAGTCTGTCCATCAGAGTAAAAGTGTCATTTTAAGAGATCAATTTTCTTCAGTTACCACAAAATGAAAATAATCTAAATATCACAACTAGCAATTGCAATAGCAGAAATATCAGGAACAGCAGAAAATCAAATTAAATATATTATAATTCAAAAAGACATGACAATCAGAATGGCCAAAAAAAAACATGATGTTAGTGTCCTGGAACTTTTGGCCATTCTGTACAAATGTAGCCCAGAGTTTTGAGTAGTGATGACTATGTCAAACTAAAGTGTTGAGCTCTGAAATCTGTTGTGATGAAGTAGAGTGTTTGCTAAGCATGGATGTGTGAACAGTTAGAATTCAATATGAGATCAGAATTTGCTGATGTGGAGCTGATGTGTTCTGTTTTGTCCTTTTTCAGGCTCTGGATTTGATGCTGCTCAGACAAACCAGTGGTAAGTTACTGGCCAATATTGGACATACAGGATGCCCATAGGCACCTTTACACTGATAAAACTGATGAGTGCATTTTATTCATGACATAATTAAACTGTTTAGCTGTGTTCTGGTAAAGGTAATAATTATTTATTATTGACAGAGAATGTAGGCATTCAGTGAATTGTGTTGACTATGTTTTCTATCGAAATATATCAATTCCTTTCAGTGTCATTTAGTCTCAGTTAATTGTCGAATAAATACAAGTAAGCATAAGGTTACTCATGGGCATCCGTATATAGAGTGTCCTTGAAGTCTGAACATGTAGGAAATATTGTGACCAGAACTGTTTTGATAGAGCTGCTTCATTGCCCCTGCAGTGTCAGTTAGATAGAGGAACAACCGTTAAACACTCCTGGTTGCAGAAATTTAAAGAGTTAAGGGCAAATGAATTTTGTGGCCACCTATCCAAAGCCACGATCATTGTAGCTTCACACAATCAACCAGGAAGTCACAGTTGTGGCCCTGTGCACTCATCAGGTTATGTTTCAAGATATCTCACTGTTGAACATCTGCTAAAGATTTTATGTTTAGAGAAATACTTCATTCTCAGCGTAAGAATCTGTTGTTTATTGAAGTCTCACTGTCACCAACACTAATCTAAGTTTGCCTATTCGTAATTTCGTCTTTAGTGATTAAATTGTTTCTTTTTTTTTCTTTTCTTTTTTTTTTTTCTCCTCTTATTCTTTTTTCTCTCAGCACCTATGGAACAATTTATAACAGTTTTTGTTGTGTGTTTTTTCCAGGGAGCAGGAAAAGAATCGCCAGAATGCCGGTCAGAAAGACATAGTAAGTATGAACTATTGCCATGGATAGGACAGGACCTGCTGTACAGAAACAGCAGCTGAACTGTATGATCTAATAGGGAGTGAGTTTGACCAGCTCTGTTACTTCCCTTTGCCAGACAACAAGAGGTGTTGAACAAACATTATAAAGAGATGAAAAATCACTTTTGCAACTGTTTACTTGAAATGTCATCATGAAAAATCAAAAAATGTTTCTTATCACAATAATTTTTTTTCTTTTCTTTTGTTTTGTCACCAGTGTTTTTAATGGTGAAAAGAAAAGTGATTTTTTTTTTTTGGTTCCACCTTTGCACTGTAAAGGAAAGTAATAGGGCCAGTCTGAAACAACTGGATTGGTAATACCCAGAATGGAGGTCTCTGTCTCACAAAGTCCAGTTAAGTATTTGATGTTCACAATCATCTACAGCTTAGCTTGACAGCAACCTTTGAGAGCATGATACTGTACACTCAAAACTCTTAGGTTTCATCTTTGTGACCCTAACCCTCAAACTGCCATCTTTTATGGAGAAATTGCTACCCTGCCACACCAGTCAGCATCCCCAGAACTGGGGTCTTACAAGTGAATGACACCAAACCAACCTACTAACCTATGCTCAGAAATTCACCAAAATCTAGTTCAATATATGACCATTTTGTAATTAGAACTTTGGGTGAAACTCTTTATTTTCAGTCTCATGATTGCCATCTCTTAGATCAGTTCTGGAAAATGATGTTTTATAAAGTGAAGAAATTATATTGTTGGGTGCGGAATATTTAGCTTGAATGATTAATGAATTTGCATTTTATTCCTACGCCAGACACATGAGTTAAATTTCTATCCAGTATGAAAGCATTTGACTGAGATAAGTTTGGAAGAATATGGTAGCAGCTGAGCAAACTATGGATTTTTTGTGAGTGATTCATCAGTAGATGAAAAGTTTAAGACAATGCCTCACACAGTTGTTTATCCTGCCGATGAAAAGTCTACTTCAACAAGATCATGTGAGAATTTCTGGAAACCCCCCAAAAAAAAACAAAAAAAAAACAACTGCAAAGCAAGAGTGAGAGAAAAAAAGAGAGAAACAAAGGAATGAGAGGCAGGAAAAAATATGAAGAGGAAAAAGCAGTGACTGACAGGCAGGTTGATATTACAAGAGAATCACACACACAGTACAGGTGGGCCATTCCAATCATTTCTTACTTTGTGATCTTAAACTGAACGACCTTTTTATATGTATATTGAAGACATATCTTTTTAACATCAGCATTGCTCCCCTAAGATGTAGAGAAAATGAAAATTTGTACTTGCAAGCCATGGACAATTTGATACAATTTTGTGATGATTGTGTATTTCGTAGATGAGCGGATAAAATGAAGGCTGTCATCAGAAGAATCTTAGAATTTTGTTCTCAAAATCTACACCAGTTTGTATTGTAGATGGATTGACTGGATTGACAGATAACTTTAACTTCTTTTGTCCACAGAAGAATTTTCTTTCACAGTTGATGAAACACAATGTATATCTAACATGCAGTCACACTTACATGTGCATAGAGTTCAGTATGAATGTCATCAGAATAAAGCAGACTCCAGAAAAGCTTCTGCAACTAGATAGATGTATTACTAGTGGCAGAAATTATCATGTGTAGCTGTGTTGATACTGTTATTGTAATCCTGTCATTTCATCATTCTGTCCAGGAACAGTTCAGTGACATGGCTTCCAGCAAAAGCAAATTTGAGTCCCAGCCTGCCCCACCCCCACAGAAACAGTTTGACTACCAGAAAGAGGTGCAGTCCTCTGAGGGAGGTGTCTATGAGAGTCAGCCCCAGCCCGCACAGCAGTGGGAGGAAGAAGAAGAAGAAGAGGAGGGTGTCTATGAAAGTCAGCCACAGCGACGCGATGATGTTGTGAGAGAGGCTGACTCGGACAAGACCAGAGACCTGCCAGCTGTCGGTACGGCTCAAAGTCTGCGCGCCAAATTCCTGGCCGAAGCCCAGCAAAGCAGCACCCCTGTCAGAAGCCAACGAGAGATCACTCCCCCACCCCATGGATCTGGCGGGGAGTATGTCTCCGAGCCAAGAGTGGAGCTTGAGAGATACGAGGGAAAACCAGAGGCCGGCGTTTTCGAGAGCCAGCCGGCCGGTCCAAGCCCGGATATTGTGACCTCCAACACAGCCTTGGAGGATGCCAAGTACGAGGCTGGTTATGCCAAGAGCGCTGCCGCCAGATACAAGGAGTTAACCAATCAAAGCTACACACCTTCGACTAAAAGGGAGCTAACCCCAGACCGATCAGGTCAAGTGGAGTATGTTTCAGAGCCCCGGGGACATGCGGAAACCTACGAAGGAAAAGCCGAGTCAGGAGTATTTGAGAGCGAGCCTCAGATTAACCCGGATGTCATCCGCTCCGGAGAAGGATATGCTGAGGAACCACTGCCCGAACGAGGCACTGCCAAAAATCTGGCCAGCAAATTTAAGCAGATGAGCGAGAGCAACACCTCGTACACTCCCCGGCCCAAGAAGGAGCTGACGCCAGACCGTTCTGGTCGTGTGGAGTATGTGAGTGAACCGACAAGTGGGGCAACAGAAGAGTACGAGGTAAGAGTGGATGCTGGGGTCTTTGAGAATCAGCCGCAGAGGAATGCAGATGTTGTCACCTCCGACTCGGTGGTAAGCAAAGGCATATCTGGCGCGACAAGCCACAGCGACTTGTAATCCTCGTCTATGCTCAGCTTTCATAGCTAGACTTAGATTGCTACCTTCATACTCTTTAAATCAGTATACTCTACTTTAGAGAAGACCAGTTTGTAATCATCCATTCCTTCTAGAATATACTGATTATTTATTTTGTTATTTCAGTGCAGTCAAGTTAAAAAAATCTGTAACATTTCGAGTCAGTGCATGATCTTAGTCTGTGAAGTGCCTATTTCAATGTCAGATGTTTTTAAGCTAGAGAACATTTGAAGTTCCAATTCAGAACTGAAGCTTCATGTAGATTTGTAATAAGCAGTCAGCACAAGAAATGTAATTATTTGAAGCTGCCTGTATCTGAGTGAAGTAATAGGGATGAAATAGTATGTTTGTTTGTAACTGTTAGTTACATTCCATTTAAAAATGAGAAGATGATAATTAAGCCATTTCATTAAATCTTTTGTTGGAAATTGTAGTGAGCTTATAAATTAATGGGTGATACAAATCATTGAAAACTATCTCAATTTGGATAAATTTATATGTTTGCAATTATTCATAGTATTTCAGATGAAAGATAGAAGATGGAGTTTGAGTCATTTCATCTAAACTTTTATCAGAAATAGATCTGCATGAGTAGATTAATGCCTGATACAGGTTATTGAACCATTCAGTTGTTATTGTGAAAATTATTGTTGAAAACATTGAAATGTAGAAAGTGGATATTCCAGGGCTGTTCCTTTGCTAGAGCTGCTGTGATTGAAGACTACAGGATTACATCTCGCTACGGCTTTATACGACAGATGTGTGAATGCTATGACCAATGTGACCGACGCAGGGCACAAACTCACGAGTCCAATAAGTCTTGTCCTCAGGTTTTTTCAATATGTGATACGCTTTTTGCATAAAGCCTTAGATTATAAAATCGTGAAGAACACATTGCACTATTTTAAATACTTCACAGCATTTTAAAAATGCTCAGACTTTAAGCGCAGAATGTATAGAACAATCATAACAAATGATCTCACTGCTATTTTTCATCAAAAGTTGATGAAGATGATTATAGAAGTAAAAGACTCACAGGATATATTATTTTGTTCCTTTTTTTTTTCATACAGTCAGTGAAAATTTATAGAGATCTTTACTTCACAGACGGAGCAGAATTAATAGAAACAGAATCAATATGTTCACAATTTTTTTTTGTTGTTGTTCAAATTAAATTTGTGCCCTGGGTATGAGTGAATGGCTGTATGTATGGACATATTTTTATTGATTTCAGCTTGTGTAGTTTTGGCCATAGTCCTAGACCTATTCCATCTGGCCCACACAGAGTCACACCAAGAGTTGCCAGATTGCTCCATGTTATCTTAGTATCTGACATTCGAGTCCATCAGACTTCTGACAAAGTTTATAATGGAGATGAGAGATAGAGAGAGTGTGGCGTACAAGCTAAGGGACAAAATGCAGTTTTTATGTGCTGAAGCCATGGAGAGTTGTTGCTCTTGAATGGAAACTAATGATATGCCTAAGTCGGTGTTTGGAAAGCAATAATTTTCTCCTCTCATATTCCAAACTGTGAATGGCTTTCCTGATAACCTAGTATACAGCATGTAGATTTAAGTCTCACAGCCAGTCAGATTGAGTCTTACGTCACTGGACAGAAACGTGGGTAATTGACTGTGATGCAGGTGATCTAATATAGATCTGATGCAGTCATTACTGAATTTAAAAAATGAGAATTGCTTTTATGGGCAGATTGGTGGTATTTTAGGATGTGAAGTGAATAAATCCTTATATGTACTAAACTGTTCCTTTTGGGCAATTTTTCTTATGAATTTAGCCAATGGTCACCCCTTGTCTCTGCAGCTTGGAATATCTGTGGTTACTGTCAAGCTGGCTTCAAACTGTTTTCACCACTTGATAGTGTATGAATTATGGTTTTACATGATAGTAATAAATTTAGTGGAAAATCGACATACAACTCACTTTGATTGGCCGGAAGACATACAAGTGAGCTGTCTACTTCAGTATATTTTGTAAATATGTACTTCAGTCATATTTGTGTCTGGAAAGACCACGGTGTCTGTGCTCTTAAAAACTTTTTATCTCAGCTTCTTGTCTCTGTCGCAGTCTGTAGGACAAAGTGATTCCTCAAACCTGGGAAAGATCTTGTACAGCCTGTCTTCGGTTCAGGCATTCAAAGACCAGGGTTTCCCATCTCTGAACTCTAGTGTACTCCATAGACTATAGATGTATGTTATTTTTGTAATTGCCTGCAGTCAGCTTAATGTAGTAGAGCAATTGTTATGAAGTTTTACTGTAATAGTTCAACAACATATTCAATGCTGAGATTTTGAAGCCAGCTCAGTGGGATTTGTTTTGACCAGCCCTATTACTTCTCAAAATTCATGGTATAAGGAGAACAGTTTCTTCTTATTGTTATAATTTATCCATTTTTTTTTTTTGATTTTCTTTTTTTTTTGTTGATCAGTGTTTTGAATAACAAGAAGTAAAGTGTTTTTTCTCTTCTTTACACTACTTGCTCAACATCTCTTGTGTCTAGAAAAAGAAAGTAATAGGACTGGTCAAAATGATCTCCCACTGCATAATGGCATCTGGTGACTCTTGGTGATAGACAAACTATGTGTCCATTTGTTATGGGTCAGATTCATTTTTTTCTTATTATCACTCACACAGATCATCACCATACTCTCCCACATCTTTCCTTACATTATCGCCACATACCACGGCCACCCCTCTCCGCAATCATTCATTTTTCATTCCTTCGTTATACTTAACACTGGTCACCAGTCATCCATGTATCTCTCCATTCATCCATCAGTCCATCGCCTCTTCCTCATCTTCTTCCCGTTTGCTGTCCCAGACATCATCCGTACATCCTGCTCTCCTCATTATCCAGTGCCCTTCCATGTCTTCCTTTACTCTTACCCCAACCCTTTGTTTTGTCATACCCAGTCATGGTGAAGGTTTGATTCCTACCCATCCCTTTTCCCCTCCGCCACCCTAGACACACACACATACACACATATCATTCACTATAAGCAAAAAGAGGGACACATGATAGACATAGTGGGAGCAATGGAAAACAACAGGAAATGTAGAAAGCCTGAAATGTTTTGTCCCCAACCCAGCATGGAAGGAGAGAAGAGAGGAAAGACCACACCCCCCCCCCCCCCCCACCTCCCCTAAATCCTCCAGTTTTCTGTTTTATCCCGCCTTTCTTTCTTCTGTCTGTCCTGTTCCCTAAACTCAAAGAACTCTTTCTTTTCCTTGTAGCCAGTATAGCAACAAGAATACATGGAGATTTTGTAGGTAAAAAGATCTGTTCAAGAATTGCTCAGATTTCAGGGAGATAAATCTTCTGCAAATCCACTGGGTTGATATGATATTCTATTTTTGTTATTTATTTTTTTAAAAATTATTTTGTGATAAATATAACGCAGACATGTGATATTCAATTTGCTCTAGAGTATGTCCATGTAAAATAAAATGTTGTAAATACTCCAAAGCCATAGGTCATCAATATTTCAAGGAAAAAGTGAGTATTAAGACATCGAATATCGTCATTAACATATGGCGTGAACTTAAGGCAAAAGTAACGTAAGATGATAAGAAAAGTATATATATGATTTTGCATGCCATCCTTCGATATGACCTGTCATTGGGAAGTGTTTCTTTAAACTCTTAAAACATTTATCATGTGATAGATCAGTGACAACATCTGCTGATGCAAGAGATACATATGATTAAAATATATCATGGTTGCTCATGCTGTGGCGTGAAATATGATTTAAAAAAAGGAATATGTATATATAAAGTATATCTTACAAAAAAAAAAAAAAGTTCTCCTGAGATGAGAATAAGAGAATATGAAGATTGTAAATGCATACTGAAGAACTATTAAAAAAAAAAATTATTCACAAGTGATTTGATTATGGGCTCATGAAGACATAGACCATATTGGTTTGCAAAACATGGAATTACGGGAAGAGATGATGTATCCAGATATATGGCATACAGCGTGGCATATCTGCGTATTTGGCACACAATATATATGTGAAGAGACGACCAACATCTGCCTTCCGCTGCACTGAAGTATGTAAATGAGTTAGATCTGGTTTGAGGAGTGCAGTGACTTAGCTGATACAGTTGAGATGGCATGAAGTAGATGTAGAACAAAATGTTCTTTCATTTACTCTCTTCGGCTTCCCTTGCAGTTTGCAATTTTAGTGATGCCTTTTGGTTATTGTGAAGCAAGACCTGCTGCAGAGAGGGTGATCAGGGTGCTTGGAATAATGTAGCTGGATAATGGAGGGCGAAAAGCTCTTGCGCTTTGCATGCCTTGTTTGCGGGATGTGAATTAGTCTGCATGCCAGTGCAAAGAGATGTAAATGTTATGTCGGCCATTTCTCAAGAGAAAAATACATCAAATATGTAATGGTTAATTACACTATATAGTTCAACTAATTAATCTAACAGAGGTGATGATGCTTTTGTATATGAATTGTTCAGCTTAAACATATGTATACAGGAATTTTTGCATTATTTTTCATTGAAATAGTGAGCCAGTTTGACTGTCAGCCAAATGACTTCTGTTTGCCAAGGACAACAGATATAATATCAGCATTGTAGAGAAGGAAGTTATCTTTCCTACTGTTAACATTTGAAACATGAAGAACACAAATTTCTGAAAAATTCAACGTATGACGAAATGGGTTTATTTGTTTTCTCATTGTGATAATTTTTTCATAATTTTCTGCCATACGTTTCAAAATTACAGAAGCTGAAGTGTTTTTGTTCTTCTTTACAATGCTTGTCTTCTAACTCACGTACTTGGCAAGGGGAAATAACTTTGCTGGCTGATAAAATGGTTCAGAGAGATAATGTCAGCATTCATTTTCTCTAGGTAAAAACATAAATGATGCCTTTTTGTGAAGAAAATAAGATCATTTTTTTTTAGAGCTAAGATGTTTGTCGTAAGCACTAACACTCCATGTTCTAATCTTTTTAGTTCCCACTTCTAGCTATTGATTCCCCACTTTGTATTCCTCTGTCTTCTGTCCTCTTGAAAGATGAAGCAGTGGCTTTTTCATCCCAGTCCTATCCTTGATGGGTTTTTTTCCCTCCCATTTGATTAGATCTGAACTCTATACAGTCTCACCCTTAATCTCTAGATTTCTAATGAATTTTTGGGTATGTTTAACTCAGCCCCAACTAACCATCGACTCATGTCTAGATCTTAGTTGGATGTGGATTCCCAACTCAATTGTCACATTTCTTGGATGGATTTGTGGGCACATAGTTACTTACTTACTCACTCATTCAATACTAACCCTACAATCATTCTTCCCTCCATTTACCCTTGCCATACTCCATAACCATCCCAAGTGGCTTGTGCATAGCCGATCGTAGTAACCAGTTAAGATGATCATGGTGCACAGTGCCATAATTGATTGCGCAGTTATGATAACCGAACATATCAGTTAAGACTGGCCATGGGACAAGCATCCATATTAGTCCAATATAGTATGACATTTTCCAGGCCTTATGATGCAAGACAGAGGCCAACACTTTCGTGGCACTTCATTTATGTCTTGTGGCACTCTTTTATACCAGATTGTCATCTTCATGTTAGTTACATGAATACGGTTTTAAGACCAATCATAGAGACAGACTGTGTTGTCATTTCCAAGGTGAAAAAAACACATATGTCATGTTTCATACACATTGAACCTTGATGAGACATTATTCTTTAGGCGGGTAATCACTGTCTGTGGTCAAAACCGTTTAGTATGGACATCACTCATGATGGAGAAGAAAATATATGTCACATGACGTGCCATAGTGGTTATGGGGTCAAATGATCGTAATCCCTGGCTTAAGAAAGTCTTGGGTTATGCACAGGCTTCTGTCCCACCCAGCCTTGACATCTCGAACACCCTGTACTCTCAGCCATGGAAGCCATTTCATATCAAATCTTTTCCTTCATGTCATCTCTGTCTTCAGACTCTCACGGTTCTTTCAATTCATTTATTACGTTTTCTTTACCTTCCACCTACTCCTGTCACATTCTCTTTGACTTCCCTTTTAGCCATTGGATTGTCAAGTGCTGCATGTGTGAATTGATTATTTATTTCAAAGGGTAGGAATGCACAAATGTAGCAAATATTAGTAAATATATGAGAAGTAAGAAATTTTATAAGTTTCAGTACCATCTTGACAGACATCTCAGAAGTTGAGCAGAAAATGTGGTCATAAAAATACATCTTAGAGATTTTATCTTTGTTTTCTGAAGAATAATAATACTATACTGAGGTAGGCTCTTTGTGAGCAGCAGAATTGTTTTATATGAGTCAGCTAATCTTCCAGGTGTTAAAGTTAATTCTAACTTTCCACTTGTCAATATTGATTCTTACCTTCCAGATATTAATATTAAATCTGCCAGGTTAAGGTCAGGTTATCTTTGGTGGTGGTAATA
Organism: Peronia peronii; assembly: GCA_039654565.1. NCBI lineage: Eukaryota > Metazoa > Mollusca > Gastropoda > Systellommatophora > Onchidiidae > Peronia > Peronia peronii. Next base: position 21,203 of record JBCEWB010213918.1, read on the forward strand.
TTCTGATATCTTTCACCTTCTAACACATTTCGTATTATCTCTCTGTCTCATCACTGATGCCTTCACTAATGTTTTTGTTCACATAAGTCATTTGACTAATCTGTCTCTTGTTTATCTCACCACACAGCCAGAGGAGTATGTTCCTGAGAAAGGTTTCGCCAAGAATGTGGCTGCCAGATTCAAGGAGCTGGAATCTACTGCCAAGTCGCCTCCCCTGTCGCCAGGCAGAAGGAAGGAGTTCACTCCTCCACGCGAGGACGAACGCATTAAGGAGCTAGCAGTCGATAGCGGCGTGAAAGAAAACGATCCAGAGTTCAGATCCGATGTCATCCATTCTGGTGAGCAGACAGAGGAGAAGTTGCCAGAGAGAGGCACGGCCAAGAATATTGCTCAGCGCTTCCAGCAGATGTCAGAAAACAAGTCACCCATCAGCCCTCGCCAGAAGAAAGAATTCACCCCACCCCCACAGAATGCCGGCGGCGTCTACGAAAACCAGCCCCAACAGTTCCAAGCCGATTACAACCGCCCGGCCGAGTCAGGTATCATCGAAAACAACCCGTTGAAGCGAGATGACGTCGTCCGTGGTGATGAGCCACCCAAGTATGAGACGGAGCTGCCCGAGAGAGGTGCTGCCAAAAGCCTGGTCAGCAAGTGGAGACAGATTGAGTCAGAGAGTGCCAAGGTTCGCTCACCAGATTCTCGGGGTCGCTACAAAGAGTTCACACCACCACGCGATGAGCCCAGGATAGCAGACAGAAAGTATGTATCGCACAGCTTTACGGCTTAACTGAAGAGAATGAGACCTGACGGACTGACCAGATGATACATAATTAAAAAAATAATAGTATTGATGATAAGACATATATCTGACATAATGATCATGATGATAATGATTGTTTTATAAGATGTCTTATGATACTAGACCTAGATAGTCATCCAGTAATTAACTCAGTTTACAAAAATAAACCAGCAGGAAGTGTGAGGAATTGATGTGAGAGAAATTAATAAATTGTTTTGAACGCTAAATAGTCGAGCCCATTTGAATGTTCACTAGGTTGATATAATGATTGCATTTGATTCTTACTTGATCTACTTTAAAACCCAAACTGAGTCTGCAACATTGATCATCTGGACTCAGGTAACACGATAATCCTCCCATCCTCTCCTTACCCCCTGAGACAAACTTAGTGCACCACTCGGAAACCACCATGTGTCAATGATTACTCTTTCTGTCTCCTCTGTCATCAGGTCCCCCCGCACACCCTTGTCCCCTGGAGGTCACAACGAGCTGGACAATGGCTCTGTCCACCCCACAGATCTTCCCGGACAGTACCAGCCTCTGAATGAGCCCAGCGTCTTCGAGTCCACCCCTGAGGAGCGGCCAGACGTCCTGCGGGAGACAGATGCCGACCGCACTGAGGGCCTGCCCAAGAAGAACACGGCCAAGAAGATGCTGGCCAAGTTCCAGAACCTCCAAGCTGAGGCTAACAAACAGCCGGCCGCGCCTGTCTCACGCAAGGTAAGGTCTCAGTTTCCACCTCTCCTTTCATCATTAACGGTTACATACACGGATCTAAAATAACCCCTGTGAAATGACTTCTATAAATTGTAAAGACACAATAGCATGAATTTCTGTGTGTGATTTGAGATGAGATTACATACACAGATATGGAAATGATAACCCATGTGAATTGACATACATAGCTTCTAGACTAGCATGAACATTTGTATATGAGGTGAAGGTAGGGGTCTCATGTTTGAATTCTTGTGTTCATGAATGTGTTTGCATACATTGAACTGGCATCCGTGATCCATGTAGAGTGACAAATATAGAGTGTAGATTACACTATTAGCAGAATCATTTGTATGAAAGGTGAAGATAAGATTTCACATTCAAATCTCATGTTGTCATCAGTGGGTGCATAAATAGAATCTGCAATAATCCATGTCAAATGACACAGATAGATAACTAGATGACACAATTAGCAAGAATATTTGCATATGAGGTGAAGATAGCCTAAGATAATAGCAGATTCATCATTGGAGATAAAGCTATTTTTTTTTTGTCTCAATCCTACAATCATTATAGCATTATATATGACAGATAAAACCATTTTATTTATATAAATTTTTGTATCCTTCACTGCCCCATCAAATTGCTTGTGATGAAGGACATCATCACCAATACTGAAAATAATAAGTATCCCACATTTCCCTAGTTGCTATTAAGATTAGATTAATAACAGCCTTTCATTGATCAGTTTTAAGTATATCCTATCAGTTTTCCTGTGTCATTCACTCCATATAAGAGTCTGTTTAGAAATTATGAACTGTGCTTGTAGTTTGATTTTATTCAAAACGGTAACTATGTTAAGGTTAAAACAGTAGATATTTTTGCTTTTCATAGAACAGAGTTATGGAAAATATAGGAGTTGTAATTTACCCAAAATATCTAATAGAAAAGAACTTTTGATGTAATGAATTGTGTTTATAGCCAGTATTTATCTCTTAGTACTTGTTGTCAGAACTGTATTACTATAAACAGGATCCCTAACAGAAGAGCAGCAATTTTGTATCCACAGTTCTGGTTCATTCAGTCTTGCACATCATCCATCATTATATTTGTGCACTAAACGCATGACTTGTCTCAATAGAGATGTCCACGCTGATTCTTCTATGATTTCTCATCCCTTGATTCTACCATAAATATCTTTACAATATTTTTTCCTACAGGTTTTTACCAAATATGTTACGATATAAAGTTTATGCATGCATGTTTGTTATCTATTTTCTTTCTGCAGTGCTTGAGAACACACATAAATATTTATGCATCTGCAACCAGCAAACGCTTTTTAAAAAATATTTATTTATCTCCCTGAACATTTAGCACATATATTGTATGGAGTTCATTTCTTTTTTCTTTCCTTATAACTTTTAAAATGTTCAATGTTGTGATGTTGAACGTAGTAGTTGTACATGTCTCTCCTAGCCATTTCTTCAAAGAATGCAATTGCAAAAATTGTGGCAGCCTCAGATACCCATGTAAAAATGTGAATGTTTTGACAATTTAATTGTTTGGG
>JBCEWB010214027.1:0-43352 GCA_039654565.1 Peronia peronii
AATTCACCCCCCCTCCCCCCCCCCCCCCACACACACACACAATTATTTTAGATATTTAAGGGGGAAAAACATGAACATCCGAATCTTAATTTTGTATCTTTTGCGCCCCCTTCCCCACCATTTAAGTCATTTAGGAACAGGTGTAAACTCCGCTCCGACATAACAGAACCACTTGGCATCTTTGGATGGGACAACAAAATTTTTTACCCTTATAACAAAACAAAAACATATCTAAATGAAGTCGTTCTGAATCTCGAAGGACCCCCTCATAGTGTTCAACACTTCGTTTGCTTAACATTGTGAATTGTCTTGTGGTAGAGGTATCAAAGGCCTACTCTTTGGTTACCGACACATTATGAAATACATTGCAATGCGAACAACTTGACTCATGCAACATAACATGGGTCATTGATTGTGCAGTACTTCATTGTGGTGAAATAACAAGACAGGACAAGCAGAAAGATGGAGTAGTCTAATTTCCATGCGTCTTAATTGAAAAGACCGACATCATTAACAATACCATTTCACTTACCTTGTGACCAAGCCCAGGCTATGACTGTGAAGATTCAGAGCGGGTCAATTAATTGTCTTACAACAAAGATTCACATTTCCTCTAGATTTATATAACAGTTTATGAATTTTGAGCGAAATTCAACATAATCTGTTCTGATCATTGACCAGCAAACTCTCCACATGTGATCTTCCAGCTGGCATACAACATCCAAAATGCCCCCACATACCTGAAACTGGGTCTACAGCGTGAGAAAACATCTCCGCTATTTTTTTTTTCTTAAGCCTTTCAATCCCGAGACAGCAGGATTATTTCGGCTTTAAGTAGCTGCCTGATTTTGGTGAGAATTTCTGTGGGTAGAAATTTTGCCCGAACAGCGGCACGCAGTCAACTCTTTCATCAATTTTGAACAGCCAAGGTTCTTTAACGTGCATAACGTACACAAGGGACCTCCAAAATATATTCGTCCTTATCCGACGTCCTTATCCGAGAAGGCTAGACGTTGGACCGTTGAGTCACTGAAAAAAAAGCGGGTTTTCGATCTTCGTGTCCTTCCATCCCCCGATCCCAGCCTCGCCGCTCCATGAGAAGAGGCCAAACCACAGAGCCACTACGTCCCCCCCCCCCCCCCCAAAAGCTAACCCACTATAAACCCACTATCTTTACTTCAAATAACCGACTCAAGTGGTTTTAGCTGCGGGTGTTACGATTATGAGTTGGATGGCGCAGACTATCTTTTACGTAATGATTTTGTTTACTTCAGACGTTTGATTTTATGTTGTCAGTTTATTGTAGCTTTCCCGAAGTGTAGGAACCTTTGCACCACCAACTTTATGATATCAGTATATTATTGCCTATACATGTCTGTATAATGTAGAATTATATTTTTTATTTTAGATAAAATCTTAATTGGAACATGCAGGAACAACAGACCGCTTTTAAAACAACCGGTATGTGGAAAATTATTGTAAGTATAGGCATTCAGCAATTTATCATTGTTTATTATTGTGATTCCGTCTTGGGCGCTCGTCTGTGAGTGGGGGAAAGTGGTCGGGTATGAGGATGGGCAGGCGGGTGAGCTTCATCTGTCCCTTTGGATATGAGGGAAACCACTGAGTCTATCTCGTAGGAATTTTGACGTAAAAACTCCTGTGAAGTCTTTAGCAGATCATGCACGTAGATAGAATAATATGTGTACCTCGTTTGACTAAATAATTATAATTGAGATAATGAAAAAAGATCGTTAGTTTTTCACCGTACAAGAGAAAGAGTTATTAGTCACTATGAGAAAAGGAATGAGACTATATGAGGTATAAGGTGATGAAAGGAACTGTGATGAACATTTGAGGATATATAAAATATAATCTGCAGTCGAAACATGGCCTATCTTGTAAAGGTGAATGGGATATTTAACGAGGACCGGCTCTTGGTAAAAGTAAGATGCTTCCCTTGTACGAGGCCAATCGCACCAAGATGGCTGCCAATGTAAAACAACAGCTGAATCAGTTGATGAACTTGTCCCATTCAAGCGGTTCACACAAAGATGTTACAGAAAAGTAAGCAGCCTTAGAATTAGAACTATGAAATGCTCATAAAATTTTGGATAAGGAAAATTTGAAGAGAATATCAAGATCAAGCCCCAAGAACATGATAAAATACTGTAGACTATTGCAAAGAAAGGCTTCTTCTGTAGAGCTAGGACCCGAGTGAGACTCAAGAAGTGTCTAGATCTAGACTCTAGATCTAGATCTAAATGTACTGTTGTACTACTAAGTATCCTAGTGGGATCAGCTTTCGAGGCAGAGAAAAAAGACCAAATACCAACAAAAACATAGGAATTAAAGCAGAATTTTCAGTTACATTGGGAGAATGCATCATTGATAGGTCTAGATTACTTTAGATCTAGAATCTAGATCTATAAGGACTGGATGGTCAGTGCGTCACGGAGGGTGTTTGCGTCACCTATGTCTGCATCATGTCAGACTGTACCAATGTGAACCAAAATTGGCAGATTTCAATAGCTCTATGTTGAGAAGAAATAGGCCAATTTTGGTGCTGATTGGTACAGTTTGACGTGATGTGGACATAGGTGACGCATACACCCGCCGTGATGCAATGACCCTTCAGTCCTATAGATCTAGATATACAGTGGAACTCAAATATTACAAAATTGGATGTTGCGATGTTTATTCTTTCTTCTGATAAAATCTCGGAATTTGCAAAATGCCAATCCTCTCGATCTCGTAAAGAAATAATTTTCCCAGAAGTGATGAGTAAAATCATGTGGCGACATGCCAAAGATGGTTAAACAGTGCACACAACCAGCTTTTGTTTGTTCAACCGCTCCTAACAGTGCCCGCCGGCTCTGACTACACACTGATGGTTAAAGGCAAGACAACGTTTGCGTGATACTTATATGCAATAGGCTAGGTCCAGGTAAAACAATCTGGGGTGGGGGAGATGTTTTTGTCCACGCATGTGGAAGTAAAGCAGTTTGGGCAGGGCGTGTGGGGTGGGGGAGACGAGGAGTAATCTTTACTGTTTAAGAAATGTTCTGTGATCTATCGTAGATCAAGATCTAACACGTGCAGATAACGGTCTGGGATTAATTAAACCGCGTTTATTGTTTGGCCTACACACTGCAGCACATTTACTCTAGCTTTCAGCGCAGAGTAAAACGTATCGTTCTGTAACGTATGGATTTCAATATTTCATTGTTGTTAGACACTTTGCTGTCCAAAATGCATGCACAGGCTTTATACGGGGACGCATATCAAGAGAAATAATTAACAGTAACAATGAGTCAATGTATAGGTCACCCCTCTTATTTTATGGTCTCTGTTGGATATTTAGAAATAAAAGTCCAGGTCCCTTCAGTTTCTTAATATCAGAGTTCCACTGTACAATGTTTTGTGGTCCGACTGAGCCAATAAGTTGACCTATTTAGCCTCCGCGTGAATGGGTTAGATTCAAAGCTACCATAAGTATGGTAATGTTTAGGGCCTTGTCTGCTGTGTTATTGTTGAAAATTTACTTGAATTACACAGAGAAGACTTTTGAAGAATTCGAAAATGCTTAGAACTTATCTTTATGGCAAAATTGACTATTTGGGCAACATCTCCCTGGCTAGCCTAGAAAATGAAACATGGGAAGTCACGCATGCGCAATCACAAAAAAAAGGTAAACCGAAAACACACCAGGCGGTGACAACTGGTTTCTTGAGGACCCTAACCTAACCTTAAACACGACCATTTGCCATAACGTGGGACTTAAAGTAGGGTCACAGAGGTGCTGAATTCAAATGTCACCAAACCAGTTCATTCTTGGCTCATAATACTACTACTGCCTGCATAGTTTCACGAAGTGCAAGACCTGCAAGATGTTTGGTTGTAGAGATATTGTGCTGTAAGTTGCGGATGTGAGTTATTGTCTTGTGCATAACAGTGATGACACACATCCACAAATATCAGCAACAATAAATGAAAATTTACCAATTTTCTTTTGTTACATCAAACATATTTATCATACATAAACATAAAAGCACAAATATGGGGAATCAATAGTACAAAATAGAGTATTCAACAATTTTATGTCATCATAGTTATGAACAAGTCAGCACAAGAATGAAAACAATTAAAAACATTGCAGGGAAACACAAAAGATCAACAAAAAAAATGTTTTGATATTATAGAAAGTCACAGCATTTTGTTCAGCATACAGTACTACAGAATTACCGATGGAAAATGAAAGTATAGAGTTAAAAACCTGAAAAAACTCAAAATCTGACGTGTACATAACAATGATGTCAACAGATGTTGCCATTATAAAACCACAAAAAAATTAAAAGTTGAGAAGTCTAGAGTGTGTAAAATACTTCAGATTTAATGAGAGAAGAGAACTGATATCTGTTCAACCAATGAGAAAGGTTTACATGTGATGTAGATCAATTACAGATGAAACAGTGTCTTGTACTATCGGTGATGACACAGATCGACAAATATCAACAATAGTAAATAAAGATTTACCAATTTTCTTTTATTGCCTTAAGCATATTTATTGTACATAAAATATGAAAGCACAATTAAGGGGAATCAATGGTACAAAATATTAGCATTCAACAAATTTATGTCATCATAGTTATGTACAAGTCAGTATAAAAATTTTAAAAAATTTAAAAATATTGCAATGAAAGGCAAAGAACAACCCAAAACATTTTTTCCACATTGTAGAGAGTCAGACCATTCTGTTCAGCATATGATACAACTGGAGTATCACAGGCAGATAAAAGTTTACAGTTTGAAATCTTAACAAAAACTCAAATTTTGACTTATACATAACAATGATGTCAACAATTGTTCTGTCATAATACTAAACTCTTTCAGATTAAGAAAACTATAAGTCAAGAGCTCCAGCTAGTTTAAAATACTTCAAATTTAAAATAAGAATAGGCAACAGATGTCTTTTCAACTAAGAAGATAGTTTTGCATGTCACATAGATCTAGTTTGTCTTGTACATAACATGATGACAATTGCCGTATTGTCATTTTTGCCTTATAGCAACCCCTACATAGATTTAGATCTAGTACAAGGCGCTACAGAGATTGTAAGTTCTTTTTAGCAAAGGTACTGTGTTGAAAACTGTAAAATTCTTTAAAAAATGACTAGTATAGAACATTTTAAAAACAGAATACTTGTACATAACACGATGACAAATAGTGATGACACACACAACTTGCGCCTTGGACTCTCCACTATACCATCCTCAGCGAAAACGAAACCGAAAAGGGAAAGATGGAAACAAAAGACATCATTTTCAGGTGTCAAATTTCAGCCTTGTCTTTAAAAGTAGTAATGAGCATCAGTTTCTTGTACATAACATAATGATGACAATTCGTGATGAAAAATAGATACCGATTAAATTCATCAAAGCGTGGATCAAATTTCACTTTTCATCGCTTATCTCTACTGGGAAGGGAATTACCAACGTCTTTAACAGGCAAGTTGTCTAGAATTGTTGGTAATAAATGGTATTATTGATTTTTTAATTGTACAACACAAATGATGACACAGGTGACATACATCATTCAACTTAAATATCATTTAAGTCACAAAATGCTTGAAACTTAACAAAATCCAATTTATTTCATGAAAATTCAATGTATTTTCAATGTCTCTGAAGAAAATCTTGACGTAAAAGTCACGTCTAATGGTTGTTTTTTAATGGTAAATACATTATGCCCGGTATGACCCTCAAGTTTTTCTTGAAAAACATGGAATTTTGCACAATAAGTCCCAATAACAAAGTAAAGAGATCAACACATTCCACAAAACAGCTCATGCTGATTTCCTACCCATTTCACAATGCAATTGCAAAGTATGAACTGAAAATGATGAAAACTGTTATTTTGACACAGGTTTAAGTTAGTGACACAAGATTTTCCCCACGTCATGGCAAATGCTCACACTAATTCTAACCAAACAAGCATTTCAGTTCAGCATCCGATGAAAATGTGGTACCCAAATCCATTTGAGATAGTTGACTGACTGGGTGCTTACCAAAGGGCATTTCTAAAAATAGCTCTGGGTCTGTATAGCAAAAAAAAAATCTATGAGGACCCGTATAGCCACTGAAAAAAAAATTAGACACAGAAAACCATTGCACCAAAAAATCTGAAATTTCAACAAAAACAGACAAGTGGTGTGTGAAACTGCACGCACGTTTTTATGGCAGTCAGGTGGCTAGATCATGTTGATTCGGGCATAAAATCGTTGATTTTTATGTGTATTTCCATTTGCTTTAGATAAAGCCAAAAAGTTCCTCCATGTCACCAAAATATTTTCCAAAAAAACCACAGAAACATCAATTTTCAACCAATTTCGATTGAATGAAAACTGCTGGAAAACATGAACTCTCAGCTTTCGATTTAAGCCAAGTGCAGCACGAGATTTTTGGCAATAACATGAATACCTTCGGAAAGGAGAAGTGGGTGTGATGGGGGCACTTGCAGTGACTGTACCAGACTGCTGATAGAGGCGACTATGTCAGTTGAGGGTTAAACTAAATCTAATCAGACCATAAAGATGAAGGATCAAAGCAAGAAAGTGCTAAGAGGGGAGTATCATTCACGGGTAATCATGCAAGCAGTTGCATATTTTTTATTTAGATCTAGATCTAGAACCTGTATAAAAATAGAATGGGTCCATGATTTTTATTTATGGGACAGCATCATCATGAACATAGGCCTACATAATATGAACCTCACAACCGAATGTCACAGACATGAAACTTCTGTCTTTAGATCTAGATCTAGCTGAAAATCCAATTTTCTGGCCTTCACCAACTTTTTGGTTTTTTTTTTTTGGCTTGTCAGCTGGTTTTAGTTGAACCCACCAGTCAGTCATGTCGATTTTTAATCAGATGCAAATCTGGCACAGTAAGCATGAAACGAAAAGATGACAAAATTTTGCTCCTGATGAAACCTGAACTATCGCTCCCTTTGAAGACCAATATCTGTCCTCCTTTGTAGTGCTCAGTTCCTCATTTTCAACAACAGTTACATGAAAGTTGTTGCTTGGCATCAGTCCTTGAATTCCTAATGAAAACTTTATGGGCTTGGAAACAGAGTGATACAACAGGAGCATAACTCCTGAGCAAGGAGTTGATCTAGATCTGTATGTGACTAATTCTCTTTTCTATAAGCTGACAAGTAATGGCACTGCACAGGGCACATGGTTTTATTATTATTTTTATTAGCTACTATTGTTGAATTATTTTTCACTTGCAAAGTTCTGTCAAATATTATGCTCAGAGATTTGTGTGTTATATAAGTGGACAGTGCCTACTGACCCAATAGAATACACAACACTAATTGTAAAGTTTGCTGAATTTGAACTTAAAAAGGATATAGTAATTTTTCAAGTAGTGATAGATGAGGGTGAATACGTCATAAAATGTATTTGAGTTCTTCCATTCCCAGAGTCTTATTTACATTAGTGCATATGAAATGTTCAGATAGAAAATCTAGTTTTGAAAAATATTAAATGTATTTTTTTGACTAGAATTACATACAGATTCATTTGAATTTGTTTCTATATTTTAAGATACAAATCCATTCTGGAGGGCATCATCAAGACTGGAGGTCCAGAGATGGTGCCATCTCTCCAAGCTTTTATTGAAGCTTGTAAGTATTTTATTTACAACATACATACGTCACATGTATTCTTTCAGAATGAGGAAATAGCCTTTGTATATTATGTAAAATATAAACATTTTATTGAATTCCTGACAAGGCTGCATATGGGATTTAATTACATTGTGAACTTCTCTAGAACAAATTTCCAGCTGTAATGATTAGAAGTATGCATAAACAATAGAAGCATTATAGTTTGCAATGTTATGCTCTTTTTTTTTTAAAATACCAGCTTTGATACATGGCACTGTTCAAGGTTATGTTTTTTACGCAAAATGCTTTGTGGCTTAGCAAAATACCCAGCTGTTAACTTAAGTCACACTTTCAGACCCTCATATAATTTATAATGTATTAATAATTTTTGCACATGAAGAGTTCTTCCATCTTCGTCAAGTACTAAGAGTATTAAATAGGCAATAGAAGTGAAGTGAATAAGTCACACGATTTGAGTCAGGATAAGTGAATAATTGTGCTTGAAACACATTAATTGTTATTCTGGACATTGTCTCTGTCTGCACTGAAAAGATTGAACACATCTCCAGCAAAAACTGATGAATTTCAATTACTGTTAGTTATTTTTATTACCTTGGGGTAATCGGAACTGTTATCCGTAGAAATAAATATTTATGAAGCAATGCAATGATTATTTTATTAATTTACTAGAAAAACAATGAAACCGTCAAAAGAGAAAGAAAAAAATAATGCTGAAGAGGGTATTGAGAAATTAACTGCATATTGATTAGGAGAACTAACCTGCGATTTTACTTTACTGCACTTATGACTTATTCTCTATCTGAGAAAGAGCAAAATGTTTTCATAATTATTTTAGACTTACATGTTCTTTATTCTGTTCTTATCTGAATTAAATTATCATTTTAACCAAATTAAGCTAGTAGGAGCATAAACGAAAGAGTTAACACGTGTGTTTATCAATGCTTACACAGTATTTCTAATTATTCACTTTTTGATTCACTTGAAATGGATAAAGCAGCTGAATATCATTTCATTTTCACAGTGGTCAGTGAAGGAGTGAGCTTGGTGATCTCGAGGCAGATACTGACGGACTTTACTTCACAGCTGGCTCGAATGCCAGATGCTGTGGCAAAAGATGTATCCCACTTTACACTAGAGAAAATTCAAGCTCGTGTGATTTCATTTGAAGAACAGGTAACTTTTTTGCTAGAGTGTTTGTAAATTACTATTATTCAGAAGTTACATATTTTGTTTTTTTTTAAACATAAGACGGATACACTATCGAGATAACCTCCACCAGGAGGTTGAAAGACTTATATAGAACAGATACACTACAATCTAGTGATGTGATCCAAAAATTACTTTGAGAAGATACGGCCCAACTGATGTCACGTCTCCTTGAAATTGAGAGGAGAGGATTGCAATTGAAGGTTGTGGATTTTCTTGAGAGGATGAAGAGAGCAAAAACAGGATTTGAATCCCAGTTGATGCAAGCTCACATGATGAACTCTGAAAGAATATGAGTTGAATCTAAGAATATATCAGGAAATCCCAGTACGTTTAGTTATTTGATTTTATGCACTACAAAGAAACTTCAGAAACATCAGGAATGGAAGTTTGAAGAAAAAAAAATCTATTCATTTAGTCAGTTGATCAGATATAGGTGACCATAAAATGGTTTATACACAGTTTGAGCAAAGGTGCAATTTTTTTTCCTCTACTCAGGTTGCAGCCATCCGCCAGCATTTGGCTAGTATTTATGAAAGAGAGGAAAGTTGGAGGGAAGCAGCAAATGTGCTAGTTGGCATACCTTTGGAGACAGGACAAAAGTAAGTCTCACTGATAGTATAACTAGTACCTGTAAATTGCAAGTAGTAGTCCAGTACTGAGATCATGCTTTTCATCTATTCATCTGAACTTGTGTTGCATAATTTTACATTAAGTTTTTGATAGCATTTAAGAGAAATTTTGCATGATAATATACAGTACTATGTGTACCTGGATTGTCTAATGTTTTACTTAGTGGAAAACAAACTTACTGGTTGTCATCAGTGCCTTGGAAAAAAAAAGTGTAATGTAAAGATATTTCAGTTTTGTATGCTATTTCAAGCAGATGGTAGAGCAAATCAGAGAGCAAAACATTTTCCTACTGTTCTTGAAACAAATCGGCAACCTTTGAATAGATGCATGTTTCTTGGAGACTTCATACAATATATGAAGTCAGCATAGCTGAGCTGGGAACTATTCACGTTTTTCCAACAATTGTAAACATAAATCCTGGGAAAGCATTTTAATAAGCTTTTTATAAAGTGAATAAAGCATTCATGTTTTGCTGTATGACAAGTCAAGTGAGTTATATCTCATGGTCATCAAATGGATTTATATTTCTGTTGTTCAGACAGTACAGTTCAGATTACAAACTAGAAACCTATCTGAAGATAGCACGACTGTTCTTGGAGGATGAGGATGCCAATCAAGCTGATGCTTACATAAACAGGGCTTCTTTACTTCAAGCAGATTCTAAAAATGAGGAACTTCAGATTTTGTACAAGGTCTGTAATTTATCTGTACTCAACCCATTTCTGTAAAAATTAATCAAAACATTGTTTCATGAATAAAATCTTAGTGATCTGCTATATGAAATTGTCATTGTAAATTCAGTTGCAGGATATGTGAGTAGGATTTCTCTGATAATTGTATGCAAAATTCACATAACCAAAAGATTTGACAGATCTTTGTTTTCATGTCATGCCATTGGTTATTGTTAGTTACAAAGTTATTTTTTCCTTTTTGCTTGCTACATACATTAATTTGGGAAAGATTCAGTTCCTTTTTTCTTTTTTTAAAATTTTTTTTTTAACAGGGATGTCAAACTTCTGACTTTAGTCAGAAATTCCAGATTTTTGATCGTCGCTGATTTTTCTACTTTTGGCTGTTGCCAACTTTTGCTGAGTCCACAAGCCAATCATGGTTTTAAAATAATTTTTATTGCAATACAAGTCCCTCGTGATGACAGTGAAACCGGAAGTATGATGGAATTTTGCATATGCCCCAGATGAGAACCCAGGGTGTATGGCAGCTGGTTGAACATCGAGATTGAAGTTCATAGCACTTATTTCCCCACACCTTACAACATGCGTTTGAGTGGTCACATGAGAGTTGATGGAAAATCAGTACATTAGAGACCAACAACAACGTATAGTATGGCCATGGTCTTAGAAAGACTAATGTAAGAGAGCAACTGTTCGCAATCTTGAAAATAGATGTAGTTATTCTCGGTGATTTTGATGACATTATTGCTTGTAGGCTCTTTTAAATTCTTGGAATTTCCGCTAGTTGTGTAATCCTGTAATCCTACTCCCAGGTTCCTGTAAAAACTTGCCAACTTCTCTCTGAACAAGCAAACTTCTCCTAACATGAAAAGCCTAGATTTCTTTCAAAGTGTGTTACATAGCCTGATAGGGCCTGACTGCTTTGATAGAATATGGAGGTCTTGTCATACAAGATTGTGATATCTGGGTTTAGAGTTTTCCGACTTTTTTGATAAAAACAGTTTGACATCCTGTTTTAATAGAAGACTTGAATAAAAAGAACAGAAATAATCAGCAGGGTTTGAATTGTTGGCTTTGCAATTCTCTTGGAATTGAAACTATTTTTTTGGATTATTAAGGGCTCATTCTTTCTTATTGTTGATCAATACAGAGAAGAAATTTTATTCACTTATTTACCTGTTTAGTTTTGTTTTCTGTGGAACTCAAAGAATGAAAAATTTGAATACTAATCTAGCTTAGTACACATTTCAACAGTGTTATGTTCCAATGAAATTTTCTCAGAAAACTTAGAAGTTTGGTATATTTTGTGTAGAATTTTTTGTAATATGCTCTATTTTGAAGTTATGACAAATTATGTAGCTTGAAATTCTGTGGTATTGCTATATGAATGTTACATAGTTGTATCTGGCTTCCGTTTTCAACAAACTTTATTTCTCATACAGAAGTTCTCTGTTTTTCTTTTTCAAAGTAAGAATGCTTATGTCATATATAAATTAAGGATTGAAGTTTAAAGACATAAAAATAAAAACTCTGAATAACTTAAATGAAGACAACAGAAACTATCACAAGAATTTTAACTGTGCAGAATTCTCAAATTGTTGACATGTTAATGTAATGACTGATTAAATCATTTGTGAAATTGTTGTAGAAAACAAAAAGAGGACTTTTCTCGTAAACTTTATCCTTTTTATGAGAGGGAGATGTGGAGCACATGATAGAGATCAAGTTACTTTCCTTGCATTCTTTTTGTTAAGTTGCTTCCCCTATCGTGTCAAGAATGACATGTTGGATAATTCTGAAATTTATTTACCAAATGCAGGCTTGTTATGCCAGGGTGTTAGATTTCCGTCGAAAGTTCATAGAAGCAGCTCAGCGGTACAATGAATTGTCATACAAGACTGTGGTATCTGAAGATGAAAGGATGACAGCCTTAAAGAATGCACTGATTTGTACAGTGTTAGCATCAGCAGGTATAGTATGCTTTATCTTCAATTTGTATAAGGAATGTCTTAATCAGTGTCAGTGACTTTAGGTAATCATGGAAATTGTTTATTTTAAGCAAGATGAAAGTTTTTGATGGGATTGTGTTTAAAAATTATCATTTCCTGTGCTGTATACTATCAGTAATAAATTATACAAAACATATATTAGTTAAATATTAGGTATTATTGCAGTACTAATGTAAGGGCATGTATTATGTGCAGTAAAAGAGGCATTTCTGGTGTAATATCTTGTTGAGATAGTGCATAACATATGTTCATATATGTATTGATTCTCTATTGCCAAATCAGGATTATTAATATAAATATCTTCAGGTCAGCAAAGATCTCGGATGCTGGCCACATTATTCAAAGATGAAAGATGTCAACAATTGCCAGCATACAACATATTGGAGAAAATGTGAGAATTCATGTGATTTCTTATTCTTTCTTACCAGTCCAATGCTTAAAATGGACAGATGTGCTTTATCTTCAAGATTTATAAATAGGGATTGAATTGTTCAAATTTTAACAGAAGTTTCCAGCTGAATTTCTTGATTGGAACTGTGCCTGAAAAAGAGGAATTTATCATAAGGTTGATGTGATAGAGAAAAGAAATAAAAACTGAAATATGTAAATGTGGATTTTCATAACATGGATCACACATATCATATAAGTTAAAAAATAAATCACTATTTAGGCTTTAATTATTGTAAGGGAAATTTTCAAAGCAAAGAAAACAGTTTGAATGGAACCGCCTTTATTTTTAGGAAGAATGGTTATATAAAGTACATGAGATAAAAGTTAAAACATTGAAATGTGAGTTGTTATTTCTAAAATCCAAAAATTTATTTTTTATATGTGCTCCATAATAATATCAGCTTTGAGGTTCAGAATGTTCATCTTTTGTCAGGAGTTCCTGTCATCCATTTTGTTGACATATTTTTATTGGGCCGAGTCTATTTACACGACTAGTCTGAGTCACTTGATGGGATACCCTACCGCAGATGGGTAAAATATATGAAGAGAACGTAAGATTACGCTTCCGGAGAGAGGGCGGGTGTGACCGATGGATGAGGGATACGCTGGTTTGCGGGGGAAGGGAGGGGCTGCTGTTGAAAAAAAAAATAAAATAAAACTCATAGATTCTTAAAACGAGACATGTTTCACCATGAGATTGAGATTCACGATTCAGTTCTGTCGAGTCCAACGGAAAAGTCAAGAGCGCTGTCCCCACGTGTCGGCAAACAAAGAAAATCTTCTCCCCATTTTATTGCACACATAACGCCGTGTTTCCCTGAAGTAAACAATCTGACATTAAATTACATCATGATTGCTCGCATCGCACGGGGCAGTTGGCTTTCCCAGTGTTGTATGTAAGTGATCAAGATAGACCCAGTCGCGTAAATAGACACTACCTTTTTATTAACCCTTTACCTGATATATCTCTCTCAGGCAGACTCTTCTGAAATTTGACCTACAGGGACATAACTCTATGCGAAAACATAATTTAAAAAAAAAAAAAAATCATACACCAAAAACTATTGCACCAAAAAATCTGAAATTTCATACAAGAACAAAAAAAATGATGTGTGCAACTGTATGCAAATTTTTATGGCAGTCAGACAACCATGTCATGTTAAAAAAAAAATAACTGAAATGGAAATTAGATGAAACATGATCATGAAATTGAGCTGTTGCTTTAGATAAAGCCACAAAAGTTCCTCCATGGCACCAAAATTTGGTGCCAACTTCAAAAAATCACGGAGCCGTCAATTTTCAACTGATTTCGATTGAATAAAAACTGCTGGAAAGCATGAACTCTCTACTTTCATTTTAAACTATGCACAGTGCGAGATTTCCTGTAATAACATGACTGTCAGTGGAAAGGGGATATGGGTGTGATGGGGGCGTTTGCGGCGACTGTACCAGTCTACCTATAGAGGCGACTTGCGGCAACTATCAGGTAAAGGGTTAAGGTATTCTTTACAGTTTGGGTAAAAGTAATGGATAATCGCTATAAGTTAGATAATCATATATATGCTAACATTCTTATGTTTGAAAAATATATCAACAGCATTGTGTGTGACATGTTTCAGGTATTTGGACAGAATCATTCGCAGTGCTGATCTAAAAGATTTTTCTGCTCTACTTCAACCTCATCAGAAAGCTATCACTTCAGATGGTAAGTTATGTGATGAATTTTTGTTATGGGTACCCTCAATTTATTTTTCTCATTCTTCTTTATTTTTTATTTAAATATTGTTTTAACCCTCTAGTGTTCATACTACTTTGCCGGCCATTAGGGCTCCTGTGTTCAACTTCCTGTAAACTGTTCTTCTCCGTGTGGACTTGCCTGGGGATAGGGAGTTTCCTACTATCTATCCTGTTATTTAGTCCCTTATTCTAGGGTGCTGTCTATCCTTGTCTGACTCTACCAACGGTCCTTCACAGGGCTGTTTTAGGGGACGGGCTTCTCGCCTTTATTTATGGCCCCTTATTGTTTACATATTCAGTTTAAAACTATTTACAGGAACTTTTAACACTTTTTGTATTTAAATTGTTTTATTGGCCAATACTTTTGATATTGTTTAATGTATTTGAGTTTTATTTCTTGTTTTGTTATGCTGGGGAATCCCTAGGTCGGCTTTATGTGAGTTCTATCTACCACCTCGTGTCTCTCAGTCGGCAGGAAACAGCAAAGACAACTCAATTTTGTCAGTGTGTCCATCTTTGAGTGATGACACGATGTATTTTATGGATCCGCTTCTCTGGTCGGGGAGGAACAGGTCGGACACTACTCGGCTTCGCCAGTGTTTGCGAATCGACCGAACGAAGATGCCGCAATCCATGGTTTGGTGGATTTTCATGTCGGCAGGGTCTAGGGTCTCTAGCTAGAATAACGCAGGAACTACTCGGTTTCATATACCATCGTCCGTCTGGAAATCCCCTCAAACACAGTATTGTGTATTAATTTCCTAACCCTTTTATATTTATTTAGGTGCTACTACTTGTTGTTTGTATTTTGCTGCCGGCATGGATTTCCTCCTATTCTACATTATGATCTGGTGTTTTTATAAGGGGATTTTTGTAAGCATTTTATTTAGTGTCTGTTTGTGTCTTTTGTCCATTTGCAGTTTGAATATGCTGTGTATTTTGTGTCCTTCTTTTCTATTTGTAAGTAGTTGAAGCATGTCCTGTCTTTCAGAAGCATACTGGGGGCACTCCAGCACCATATGTTTGATTGTGTTTGTCCTGCCGCGCTGTGTGCATGGTATATTGTCAGGAGATAGTCTGGGTGCCCCCAGTCTGCCCCTAGTTATTTGCTATGCTAGTGGGTTATTGTTTTTCTTTCTTATTTGTGGTTTTCTCCCCAAGGACGGGTAGAATTTTCTCGTGTATTTGCATTTAGTGTTGTCCTCCAATTTTTTCTGCCATTCCCTGTCTATTAGATTCCTAATTCTGCTTTCGACTTCTCCCTTTCCTCATCCTACGTTAATGTCTATGCTGGGGTGTCTTGTTGCTTCTTTGGCTAGCCTATCCGCTGTTTCATTCCCCTCTATTCCTATGTGTGATGGTACCTATGTGAGTGTTATTTTTTCTCCCTTGGTTTTTTATCTGTGTGTTGAGTGCTAGTATTTCTTCTGTAATGTCTGGTCTTTCTTTCTTCCCTACGCTATATTTAGTCCTTGTGTACTGGCTAGTGAGTGTGTAAAAATGTTTATTTCCTTATATGTTGCATTCTTGAGGCTTTGACCACTAAGGTTGAGAGTCCAGCACTGAATCCCGAAAAAAGCAATACACGAACAACACAACAGCATGAGGTTTGTAATTACTGCTACATCATGGTGCGGTGTAATGGACAGACAAAACCACCAGTCGGATACTGAGGTCCAATGCAGCAGAGCATTTCCTTCAAGCCCCACAGGAAGAGGAGCACAAGATCAAGACAGTTTTGGCCCACCCAAAGGCCATAAGGATGACACAAGAGGACTGGCAGGCCTACAACAGTGCCATGAACTGTCATGTCTGTGAAAAGGCCTTAGAGGGAGATTCTCTGCGCGATCACTCACATCACAGGGCAGTACAGAGGAGCAGCCCACAATGACTGCAACCTGAAGCTGCGGTTGAATCCAAATACAACTGTGGTCACCATGGTCTTCCACAGCTTGCTCGGCTATGACTCCCACCTCATGATGCAGGACATTAGCAAGGTGGACGGTGCATTTCTTGCATCCCCAGTAACACTGAGAAGTACATCTCCTTCTCTTTGCGACAGCTTCCGTTTCACTGACAGTGTGCCGTTCCTGCTGGCATCTCTCGACAGACTAGTGTCAGCCAACCCTCCAGAGACTTTTAAAATAACAGCCCAGAATGAACCAAACCAACAGAAACGAGATCTCTTGATGCAAAAAGGTATATACCCATACGAATACACAAATTCCTGGGAGCGGTTCAACGAGCCCAAGCATCCTAAGAAAGAAGACTCCTGCAGCAAACTTTGGGATGAGCACATCAGTGAGACAGATTACACTCACACACAAAAGGTCTGGGAAATCTTTGGTTGCAGGATCCTGGGAGACTACCATGATCTCTACAATAATACTGATGCTCTCCTGCTAGCAGATGTCTTTGACACATTCTGAAACACCTGCTTGAGACAGTACAAGCTAGACCCTGCACACTATTATACTAGCCTGGGGCTTTTATGGGATACACTGCTGAAAAAGACGGGCACAGAACTGGACCAGCACCTGTTCATTGAGAAGGGAATGCGCGGAGGTATCTCTATGGTGTCGAAGCATTATGCTAAGGCTAACAATCCACTTGTTGTATGACCCAGAAAAGCCTAACAGTTATATCCTATACCCTCACCCAACAATCTGAATGGATGGGCCATGAGTCGGCCATTACCAACAGGTGGTTTCCGGTGGGTTGAAGACTGTGATAAGCTTGCCATCGCAGATCACCGGCAGATAGTCCAGAGAATTGTATGGTGGAAGTGGATCTGGAGTACCCAGAAGGGCTGCACAGGGAGCACAATACCTACCCGCTAGCTCCAGAGATCATGGTGGTCCAGAAGAAGTGGATGTCAGAGTACCAACTCAGTCTCTTTGGCGGTGAGGGGACGTCTGTCGAGGTTGAAAAACTGATACCCAACCTCCGCAACAAGGAACGCTATGTCCTACACTACCACAACCTACAGCTGTACCATCTCTAGGCATGCGCTGAAAAAAATACATAGAGCTCTGGTATTGAACCAAAGAACATGGATGGAGCCCTACATCCAAATGAATACAGAACTTAGAACAAAATTCACCAGCGACTTTGAGAAGGACCTGTATAAGCTGATGAACAACTCAGTCTTTGGCAAGACAATGGAGAACATTCAAAAGCGAGTCAGTGTTAAACTAGTGAGAAAGATAAGCTGCGACGATTGATCGCCAGCCCAGCGTTTGCATGAGCTAATATATTCGACAATGGCCTTGTGGCCATCCAAGTCCACAAGAGCCGTCTGGTTCTCAACCGTCCGGTGTATGTTGGGATGTGTATCCTAGATTTCTCTAAACATCTGATGTATGAATTTTACTACAACTAGAGGAAGGCTCAGTACGGAGAACATTGTCAACTTCTCTACACTGACACGGACAGCCTACTTCTAGAAATTAAGACAGAAGATATGTACAAAGATATGGCTAGATATATAGACCTTTATGAGACGTCTGACTACCCAAAAGACCATCCACTATACAGCACGGTAAACAAAAAAGTGTTGGGTAAGATGAAGGATCAGTGTGCTGGACGCCTGATAGCTGAATATGTCGGCTTGTGCCCAAAAATGTATTCTATCCACGAGGTAAGTGGTAAAAACATCAAGAAAAGTAAAGGTGTTAATAAGGTTGTTGCTAAAAAGCACATAAGGCACTTTCAGTACACAGAGGCTCTCTTCGAAAAGCAGACCTGCCGTCATGATATAGATGTTCTGTGATCAGAGCACCACCGCATCTACGGGCAGCACCTGAACAAGGCATCACTCTCACCCTATGACTCCAAACGCTGGATAACAGAAAATGTGGTGAACACTCTGGCCTATGGACACAAAGAGCTCCTAGCCACGCCTTAGGATTCCATCTGGCGGAAGCTGAGTGTCAGGAGGCAAGTCGAGAAGCTCCTCACGGACAAATCCTCTTTAGGTCCCTTGTCTCTTAGCAGATAGTAGAGCACAGGCTCACCAGGCTTGGTCACCGAGCGACTGAGTCGATTCATATGTAGGGACCATACGGGATCAGTCGCACAATGATGTCTGCCCTCCAGCTCACCAGGTTGGTATAGATAGCGAACACCAACACCGGAAAGGAGTTTTCGCTCCTCAAGGCCAACAGGCCGGCCAGGAACCATTGAAGATGGTGTACTGCAAGGCAGTATCTTAACCTTGAACCTTGATGGCATCCCTGGGCTTCTTATCAGTCAGCTTGGTCATTTCTCCATTCTAGGCTGCAACTGCAGGGGATAGCCGCTTCACCCATTCTGTGGACCGTTCACGGGGGTTGAGCATTGACTTTTAGTTGAGGCAGAGCACCCAGTTAATGGCGCATTGAATCCCCCCCCCCCCTCTTTCCGGCACTGTCTTCCAAACCTATTCAGGTATGGCGAATCATCACACCTGAGCACACATCTGACCATTTTTCTGTGGAAGCTCCAAAAATTAACTTTTTTCAGCCAACTTTGAACCCCAATATCTTATTAATGCTACAAGCTACAGACATCAAACAAGATATGTGGTGAATGTTCAGAACTTGATCTTTAATACTAGATAGAGAAATAAAGCATAAGACATCACATACATGTAGTTTGGGCATTTCTTCTCAAAAGAAGTCACCGAAAAATTGATAGACAATAGGTTAATTGTTTCGGGCCCAGGGCAAATGAGTCGGAAGTCGATTGGGGAGATTTCAAGTTATGGTCATTTTTAACTATTTTCCAACTGAGATATCAAAATGTTTTATTTGTTTTCCACAAAACAAAAATTCAACCTTTTCTAACTTGAAAAGAAAAATTTTGGTATCTGAGTAGGAAAGTAGTTAAAAACGGCCGTAACTCACAATCTCCCGGAACGACTTCAGACTCATTTGCTCAGGGCGCAAGACAGTTATACTTTCTTTTGTTTTAACAGCATATTTTTGATAATCTGAATATTTCAAGTACATTCCAAGTAACTATTAGTAAATCATCATATTAAGTCAAAAGATCAAGTTCTTGCTTTACAAACGAAAAAACTGCTCACTTGTTCAGGCAATCTTCACAAAATTAATGTCCGGGGAAGTCAGACATTACAGGAAATAATGTTAAAGAGGTATTTATGGCTCTGTGTTTATCTCTTGGAATTCTCTTTCACTCCTGACAGTGACAACATACTATTAAAGTATCAACTTTCAACCCTCTTTACAATTAAGATCACTTCCACATTTCTTTTCAGGCTGAAATATGTTGGGACAGTTAGCTATATTGCTTATCCAGTTACACAGCAAAGATCAGAAAAAAAGAACACAACATTGTTAAAAATCACATGAAGTCATGCCACTTATACTAGGCCTCATCTTACAACTGGCATTAATAATCATATATTGAAAAGAAGAGAGGAGGATTTTGATATTGTGGGCTGGGGGTGGAGGATTTGTTTCTAGTCTAGCTCTTAGAAAGCAGATCAGGCCAGACTTGACTCAGATGTTTGTGCATAGTTGTGTACAGTTTGTCTTTCAATTAAATGATTCCCAGTGTCTGGTGTTCTTCGGCAGATATTGTTTTGTGAAGCTGTTCCCCACCTTGTTCACTATGAAATGTAAGGCCAAAACCATAAAATTTTATCTAGGGTAAGCAATGCTCCTCGAAAAAGTGTAGTTTTGGATACACCTTAGCTTTCTGTATTTCCCTGTAAAATGTGCAATAATCTTTTATGACTGATTCAGTAATAGGAAATGAAGTTGAGGGCACATGAGAACTATGAGAAATTAAAGAATTGAATGGGAACACAGCTCATTTAATCTGTTAAACATCTGTGCTGAAGAGTGTGATTTCAACCTGATCTCCTCATTTACAGTTAATTTCTCCACTTGTGCAACCATCTCTCCTACGATATCCCGAAAGACAGATTCTTTCAAGTACTGAATACAGTGATTGCCCACAAAGGATCGTCCATGGTAGGCATGCAATGGAATTCTATTTCTTTTGAGTGCTCTATCTAAACTAGTACATGCAGGTTCTTGTCGCTCTGGACATTTCTCATTTCTTAACTTACTGCTTTCATCTTCAATATCATTTACTTCTTTTTGTAATCTGGTTTTCTCTGTAGTATCATCTGAAAGAAATAATTCTCCGCTTTTTAGTGTCAGTTTGCTGTTTAGCTGAGAATTTGTACATACTCTTCAAAATGTCCAGTAGGTATCTCATTTCTCTCTGCAAGCTCTATGCAATATTTTTATCAATTTCATCACATTCTTTTTCCAGAAGATCGTGGTGTTTTTTCACAACACCCATGGGATATGTAAACAAGATGGGACACCATCTTCGATATCAGTGTCTGTCATTGCCTGTCTTATAATTTTGTGGTATAGTGAAGCATTTTTCTTGTTTCCCTATCCCTGTAAGTGAGCTGTTGATAGTCAAGATAAGAAAGAGTGTTTCAAGATTTCTTGGTGTGCTTGATGCTGAGCACTTTTTGGTTTTTGCATTTCACTGATTGATTTATGACACCAGAGACGAAGGTGTGTTCCTGCAGTCCCTGAAAGTCCATAAATACAGGCCAAAAAACTATAGTCACCAAATAAAAATATCCTGAAAATATGCCCTTGCCATGGGCTCTTCTTTAAAAGACAAATTTCTTCATGAAACTCCTCAAAAAAATAGATTTTCAGCTGTATCTTTGGCATATACCATGCCAATCAATACAGTGTTGAATTCTGAATTTGGGTTATTTAAATTTAAAACCTGTAAACATAATTTAAATGAGCCCTTTCCCATGATCCCCACCAATCTTTATCCAAATCTCCGAACTTGGGATCTGGCCGTTATGCCAGGTCAGCAAATTTTGTCTCTGGTATCCATCTAAAAGAGCCGTGGTGAATAAGGGGATATCTTTGATATGTAGTATTGATACTTTTTCTGTGTATGTTTGTTTGTATTCATCCTGAAAATGAAAAGATTTGTGTGTTATCATTGGCAAACGACCCCAAAAGTATTGAAAAAGTTTCTATGCAATCTCATCTGATACAAGCTCAATCCTAACCTACTCTGATACATAATGGCTGACTTGGGGTCAACTGCTACATTCTTGATTAGGCCAGCCTTATGGCAAATTTCGGCTTTCAACTCCGACGACAGGGTTTTGAGTTCCCTAGACTGCTGTTTGGCAATACCGTCGTGAAAACTGCCTCCTACAAGTTGTTTTACAGACTTAATCAAACCTGTTCTATGCGAAAAAACTGTTTTCAGTGCAAGTGTTGAAGCGTTCCTTCCATTTGGTACCCATTTAAAAACTAACGGCTATCCACCTGTTGGAAAAGAAATGTAATCTTTGTTCAAAGACTCTTTCATCATCACTTTGACAATTCTTGTTCCAAGTTTCCTGTCAGAGGGCGTTAGAGATTGACTAGGTGATGATGTTTTCATATGAGACGTGGCGATCTCTTTGAACAGTCTCTTCCACATCTTTGGTGGAAATATACCATAGTAATCAGGACATGGTTTGCTAGTAAGTTGTGGTGAACGACATAGTGAGTTTGCTGTATATTTTGTGGGAGTACTGGAATCAACAGAATAATCCAACATAGATAACTGGGGGGTTGTATTTGATGCTAAAGGATAATTATAATTACAAGAGACAGAAGTGTCAAAACAAGAAGAACTAAGAGTAGTAAAAATTGAGCCATGAGAAAAGACTGACGGCTGGGAAGGCAGCAATGGAGCTGCCATCAGATCCTCCAAAAAAGGATGGCTCCGTAGAGGTAGAAACTGAACTGCTAGATGGTAATGGCCAGTCCATTTTTGTGATTTGTTCTTGAATGTCTTTTGAGGATGCTGATGATGTAGTGGTTGTTGATGTTGTTGCTGAATGCTGTGTGTCTTTGTAATGCCACTTCCTCTTATTCTTTGGTCTGCCAGCTTTGTTGGACAGTGACAAGTACTGTCGACAGGAACTGCAACTGTCGCAAGATAAATCACAGGCATACTGGCACCAAATACCTTTTGCTGCTTCACATAGTTTTTTACTCGAATTGAGAGCTTCTTGGGTGAATGGCCTATATCTGAAGTTTTTAATCCTCTGGACATATTTTGTCAGATCCTTTTAGAATGAACTGTAGTATCCTTTGAAATACCCTCTCCAAAGTACAAAAGATTTTCTCTGGTATAGCCGACACAATCTTCTGGGGTCTTTTTGGGAGTATATTTTTGTGCTTGTTGGCCACAGACATGACACAGCTGATCTATAAAGTCAGCATACCGCTGAGGTGTGTGGTCCATTATTGGTCTTTATCTGAAATTTAATATCACATTATCAGATACAATAACTATGATATTATTAGGATCATCAACAATAACCTCAAACCATAATCGGCAAATTGGAAAAAAAGCAGGCTTTGTAATGTCTAACAAGATTTTCCATAATGTAGACATACAAACCAGGTAGAAATTCTCTGTGAACTGAATTAACAAATGTTATTCCTGAGTCAGTGTAGAAATGCAAGAGGATATAATCTATGCCAAATGAGATGTAAACAGAACTTTCTTGATGGGAAAAGGAAAAAAATTAGACAAACAACAGTCACAAAGAATAAAGGACAAGGATTAAGAGAGAGTGGAAGTTAAAGGCACAAAAAAAAAGAGATGATACCGGTGTATACGACCATGGAAAAGGAACGAGATGCACGGTTTACCAGTGCGATACAGATTGAAAAAAAGTACATGTCTGTAAAAAATCAGTGAAGCAAGAACTTACCAATGTTTTTGCACCATGAATTATGATAGTGACTGGTGAATATACTGATATTAAGCACAATGCTGGATTATCACAATTGGCATATGAAGTAATTATTTTTTTCAATCAATGGAGTTTACTCTGGTGGATTACCAAAATCAACAGGGCTAGGAAAACAGTCAATTTCAAATATTTACAGTGGGAATCTTGTCACAAAACTCCTACTATTAGAAAGTAGAATAATGTTGCTAGCTGGATCAACACATTTTACGCTCCTGATGCCCAGGACAAGGTTGTAACAACTGGTTGAAAATAAAATTTAGTCAGGAATAAACTGCTCAATAAAACCAACAGGTAGATGTGCTCAGTGAGATGTGACCAGAGATAATTGCAGTGTGCCTCCGCCGGTTAGGGTAATGGGATACGCTTTGTCCCGCCCACTTGGGCCAAACTAAAAGTCAACGTTTTTTTCGCCCAGGGAGTCGCATCTCTTGGGCATATTGGTGTCCAAATAGTCTCTCAGCCCGGATCTGGTTGAAAGGCTCTACGATGCCTTGGTCCCTGTGGATGTCCACATGACCTCATCTGACAGAAACCCCATGCTTCTCGAGCAGCTGATTGACTGAGCCCATAAATTCACGCCCAGGGTCAATTTGAAGCAGCCTGGGCCACTTCATTGGACCACGTTTGTAAATGCGAGACAGGGCGTCGGCAACTTCTTTGGCCTCTTTTGTGGCCAGGGGCTCAGCAGCCTTGAACCGGCTGGCGACATCGACCATGGTGAGGGCATACCTGTAGGTGTGATGCGAACTTCATTGTGAGGAAGAAAAGGCAGGTCAGCCTGATGGACTTCATTTGGTATGACAATGCCAAAGCTCGGTCTTGGAATGTTTCGTGGAGCTGGTAAATAGATCTGCCTTATGGCCTGTTTCTTCAGCCAATCCTTGGCCTCATTTTCGGTCACCTTCGGTGTGACTGCTAATTTCTTGATGGCTGCAATACCTTTCCAGTAGCCCTTAGGGCTGTAGTTCACATTTGCTAAATGATGCATAACTTATTCCAGCATTTCAAATATGTCTTCAATAGCCTGAAAAAAAAATATTAACCTCAAAACATGCTAACGTCTATTATTTGACTAACTTGTAAGCCACCAAACCTGTCACGGCCATGCCCAACACAATGAAAGTGATCTTACGGTCTTTTTGTGCATTGCTGGGTGTGTGAAAATCTGATAGTTTTGGCTTGGGTGTCAAGGGATTCAATGAGACACCGAAACTTTTGCATACTCACAAATTGACACATCAACGTCATTAAAGGTCATTAAAACCGCTTGACATTGCCGCCGAAGCTCTTGTTGATCCAGTCGAGACGCTCAGTTCACTGCCGGGACCATTTTGCCTGAGCAGCTTGCAGCTCTTCGACTACCTGATCCGTTGACATTCCTTGTCAATTCCAGATCTCGCCAACATAAAGAAAAGATAGTTGCTGCCACTGAATGCCAGAGCATTTACAAGGGCGCCCCCTACTGACAATGCTACAGATGTCATCAAATTACAGTGGTCTCCACCTAAGAACGCGGTCACCGGGAGACAAAAAAGCAGGCTCTTAGACGGACGGGTTCTTAGGCAGATTGAAAGTTACACAACCCGTGTGACCACAGTTTGTCTTCACCACCATGATTAGTTGATCGTTACCGTTAGTTAAAAATTTATCTACGCGAATAAGTGCAGCCTTTTTCCCTGTATATGTGTTATAGTTAGATCTAACAATTTCTGATCTTTTTTAGGGTATAATTACATCAATACTGCCCAGCATTTAAACGTTGAGTGATTTTTCACTTAACAACAAGCACAAAGCACATGGTATTGCTATGCTACCCTATGTATAATCACACGAGTGACTCAAGTGTTTACAGACCAACTGAAGTAGCAAAACAACTGAACAGTTAGGAGGCTAAACTTACTCCTTATCCACAGAGCCAATCACAAGTGCAGTCCCCTGTATTATCAAACAAAGAAATGGTTACGGGGTAGTCCACAGTGTGGCCTGATTATGTAGTTATTCATCAACCATCACTTCCATTCCTTTGTCTACCTGTTCTCTCCACCCCCGTCCCCATTTTACTGCACATCTAGCACTGTGCGTTTCTCTCAAATGGACAATATAACATGGAATTACACCATAAGTATCTGCGTGTCTTGGCCTGACACCGGACTCGTAGGCGGATTTTTTATTTGGGAGGGGGTTCTTAGGGGGGTAAATTATAGTATAGAAAAAAAATTCCGTTTTGCAGCAGAGGCGGGTTCTTAGGCAGACCGGGCTCTTAGGCGGAGGGTTCTTAGGCAGAGACCACTGTATTTTACTATATTTGGTGGTATTATCCTTTGTTTAATTAACATTTCTTTAGTTGCCATCACGAGACCAATGTCTAAAACCAACATTCCAATATCATGTGGGGTAGAATCTAGCTTGGGAGAAGCACCTCCAAAAACCATTTTGATCAGCTTTGAGTATCCAGTAGCTAAACTGGATACAACAGCGCTGTGATACAGATTGTTTGCGAGAGTCTTTCTGTTAGTAGCTGGAGTCGTCATGCTGTACTATTCCATATGAAGTGAGTCACACATCTTTACTTGATTGATGTGGGGCCAAGGGGTTGGGGGGGGCCTGCTGTTGCTTTGTAACACTACTATATTGTACCGTTGCTTATGGTAGCCGCTGATATACAATAAATACACCAGCAAGGCCAGCTATAACCCAAGGTAACCAGTTTCCACATTTTGGGGTAGATTGTTGATCCTTGGATTGCTTATCTTGGGACTGTTGATTTTGTGGGGTAAATTGCTAACAACACAAAGTGATTGTTTGGTTGCTCTAAGCACTTCAAGTAGTCGTTCTTGTTTTGCTTTTTTTAGCGATAGCGCCAGCATGTCCAGCTGTGACTTTCCTAGGGTTTTTCTTATTGGTTTTAGTGCTATCACCTCCAGTATCTGTGGTTGGTGTTCCATCATCATATATAGTTGGAGGACACATGTTTAAATTAACAATATTTGGCTGTCGTTAGAGCAGCGGTTATCGGTGCTAGAAACATGCCATAGCAGTGACAGAGCTCACACGTAGCACATCTAAGCGCATATTCAACAAACGGGTCAACCTCAAGATCGCGTACTAATGCAGGTTGTTTTTCAGGGGGAATGGGAAGAAACATGCTCATCACTGATGAGTAAAGCTGTAGAGCATCCTGTCCTAATGTTTTTGTCATAGCAGCACGGAGTCTTACATTGTATAGGGCATAGAGCTTCTCGACCTTGTCTTCGCCGAACGAGTCTATTTGGTCCACGCTTAATTTCTTCCCAAGGTATTGTTTGATGTGACCTCCTGCTGCCAGGGCAGAAAGTCTATTCCGATGAGAATTAAATTTAGGCTGAGAGTTATCTGATGGCTGTTTTACTTGGACAGCCTAATCTTCCAATACTTGGTCTAGTATCTCGTCCATTTGCATATTGCCGCAGATGATACCGATGCCAGCTAAACCGTTGAGAACATTTCACTCAAGTATGACATGGTCACTCATCCCGATCTCACCCGGATGATCAGCAACCAGTATGCCGAATGTTTGGCAATTCTGTATGACCGTGTCCTCCGACACCGTAAAATCACCCACGACAAGAGCAACACTTTGTGGAACATCAACCTCAATGTACCTGCTTACGGTATGAAAGGCATCTTGATGCTGCTCGAGGACCCAACCGCACCCTTCAAACAGAACACCAATAACTTCTACAACCCCAAAATAACCAAGATAGAGGTAACCATCGAGGGTGTACCCATCTAGCTGTACAGTCAAGGCATGCTCCCCCATCAGCAGTGGGATGAGGCAAGGAAGTACTTTGCAGCCAGCTGTAAGTGTCATCCTGAGGTGGCCATGGTCATGAAAGATCTAGAGCTGTCATACATGACCATCGAAAACTTCATCTTTCATCATTTCACACTGTGGCTGGACCTTCGCTCCATAGACGATGAGCAGCTACATAGTAGTGGTCGGCGTATTGAGAATGCCAGTGAGGGGGTGACCATCCAGATCACAAAAAAAGCAGAATCGGCCAGCACATTAAACATTTATCTCTGTGATTATGGATGCGCAACTCAACATCGAAGATGAATTTGTCTCAGCAGTTTCCTAACCTCTTTCCCAGAGACCCTCATTCGGCTATTATCTGTGGAATGACAGGATGTGTGGGAAAACCGCATTTACACTTAACCTCTTAGTTTTTCAACACACTGTTATCTTATGCCCTACAATATAATACAATCGAACATATCAAGAATGTTCCTGGGTGTGGGCTGATTCCCAGGTCCATGTTGTAGATCCGGGTAAAAGGCTCCAAGATTACCTCTGCGCTTTATACCAGATATTCCAAGGCTTGCCAACCCTATACATTATTGACCACTGCAGTGCCAGCAAGGCACTTACAAAAAAACAGGACATGCTCTGTAAACTGGCTTTCTCAGGCCACCATGCAGACCAGTCTGTGTGGGTCCTAACACAGAAATATAACTCGGTTCTGAAGGATCTCTGTGAGCAGATTTATATTATTTCGTTTTATATTTTTCTTCTAGTTCGTGCAAATGGGTCTTAAATTCTTTTTCGTCCACAGAACCACCAAAACACCACAGTTCAGTTTTTTTAGGAGCTGTATTTAGATGCTGTTTAAATGTATTTAGCTCGCCTTCCTGTAAAGTAATAATGAATGGAGCAAAGGTTATCGTGCATGCGCTGGTTTTCCATGGCAAAGCGATTGCGGGCTGGATACATATCATTAATATAATGTGCAGTGCATTTAAAGCTGCAAAAATTCCCTTCAACTCTAAACTATGCTTTACCATATTTTTCATGAAACTCTGTAGGTACAAAATAGGGAGGGCCATCAAAAGTCAGTGTGCACGATCAGCAGCGTAGATTTGTTGACTGTGGCCACTGTTGGTCAGGAATGTAAAACTTGGGAATTTTATCCATATTGATTGATTATATATTAGAAAAGAAAAAAAAAAATGTAAAAAAGAATGAGGTTCCTGGGGGTTTGGTCCAATCTGCCAATTTATTTGTTTAATATAAAGTTGACGGCAGGCAACAATTTTGATCCAGTAAAGTTACCTGTAAAATGGGTGCTGGGAGCCTCCCTGGGGAGCCAGGAGGCCCCCCATCAAAAAAAGTGGTCCAGACCCAGCCTTTTGTATAAGGGGGCCCCAATGTTGACTCAGTCACCCATGTAAAAAGTGGTCCAGACCCACTGTACCTCCTCAGTGTTTTTGTGATTTTGTCACTCATACAAAAAGTGGTCCAGATCTGTGACAAGAATTTTGTATCCAACAAAGCCAACAGAAATTGGTGCTGGGAGTCTTCTTGGGGGGTAGTAGGCCTCCAATAAAAAAGTGGTCCAGACTCCGTCTTTTGTATACTATTCTAGTTTCCATTGAACTCAGGCGAGTGTAAACACAAAAATTGAACAATTAGATCTAGATCTAGCATTTTCATCTGAAGCTACTTTGTCATTTTAGCAGGATACTACCATCAGATCTAAATGAGATATAGAAAGCATATGAGGAATGTCGTTGATTCTCAAAATTAGACATATTATAAGATAGTGCTTTGATAGTCTACATCTACCCACTGAGATTCTCTCTTTCATGATTGCCCTTGCTAACCCATATCTTAGACTAAGCTTAGCCGACTTAGTCCTTGTTTTGTAGATCTGATACTTCATTCTCTTCATCAAATTCAATTAAAATGTAGGATTCAACGTCCAGCTCTGTTTCACTGTTATTAATTCACCCATTGCAGGCAGATGGAGAGATCTTGGTTTTCAAAGACAATCAAAAGGAGATATCAAGCATGCTTTCAATCACATCGCAACACAAAGAATGTGTTCGAAACTTCCGCGAAACCACGCAGGTCTAACTCATAAGATCTGTAGATGACAAAGAAACTAAATATAGAACAGAAACACACTCTTTATGGTGTAAAGTTGATGAAAATTATAAGGGGGTATGGCCGGTTGATTTCGGCTGGGTTGAACAGGGTTCGCCTACAGGTAACTGTATCAGCTGGGTTAGACGCGAGAGGGTTAAAACAATATTTTGTTTGATTTGTTTTTGATAGCTGTGAAAGTGGAATGAAAAATTATTATCGACTTCATGAGAACCTGATTGAATCTGTCTTGTATCATGTAATACAGATTTTGAAGAGACATATTGATACTCCCTTCCTGCTCCAAGAAACCAACAAACAAGCAAGCAAGATGAAACCCATCAACTACCCATCAACAACATACTGGTAGTCAACAATGAGATATGCTGTGAATGCTTTCCTGTTGTTAAGAAAAAATATTTGCATTTTGTAGTATGAAGCTGTAACTTCATCGGTTTGTATTTACAGGAGAGAATGTGTTTTGAGATGAATTAAATGATGCAGCATTACATGTGAATATTTGTGTTAACAGATATTATAGAGTTGCAGTATTAGTTCAATTTGTGGCCTTTGTCCTCCTTAGGTTCAACAATTTTGAATAGAGCAGTCACAGAACACAACTTACTCTCTGCAAGCAAGCTATACAACAACATTTCCTTTGCAGAATTGGGCTCCTTGCTTGAGATTCCGCCTCCAAAAGTAAGATGTTCCAGTCTTAGCAGATGAATGGTTCACATTCATTTTGGAAATCAAGGGTTATATTTTAAACACAGATTTTGTCAAACCTTTATTGTTCCTGCTAACGTTCATTTAGTGTTAAAGACAAACAAAATAATCCATGAATAGAATACCTATGAGCATTTTGTTTATTCTTCATGTGACCATTAAATATTGATGTAAAACACAAATAAGAAGGTGACAGGGAGAGATTCTAAATTAATTTTTCAATGGCATCCTCACTTGCTCAAATTCTACATTCTGTTTCTTAGCAGTGAAAAAAAAAAAAAAAACTGTTACGAGTTATCTACATTCATTCTGAAAATCAAGAGTTATTTTTTAAATCAGGTTTTGTCCAATCCTTGTTATTGCTGTTAACAAGAATTTCATGTTTAAAACAAACAAAATAGTTTATGAACATAATACCCATGAACATCTTGTTCATTCTTCATGTATGTGACCATTATACATGTAGTTGTAAAGTAAAAAGACGGAAGTGATTATGGGGATTCTAGATGAGGTAATGGCACACTCATTTGCTCAAATTCCACATTCTGTTTCTTAATGGTAAATCAGCAGTGAAAATCAAAACTTACATGCATCAGTGTAAAATAAGGTGGACATCAAAGAGGCCTTCATGTAGGAAATTGGAGGAAACTAACATAGCATCACAGGAGTTAATTGCATGTGAATATCTGGACATACAACTTAAAATATCAGTACTTCAACACTGAAGAATCGTGATTAAATAGATTTTTTCACCAGAATAAAGTATACACATTTCTTTTTGCACATAACTACCAATAACTTTATATCTGAAAGTTTTAACATCTAACTCATTTTATCTGCCCTGTGAGAAATGTATTTCTAGCACTGAAAATTCTGATTACAACAAAGGCAAAGAGTCCAGCCCTAATTTTAAGATCCTTACTGATCTAGGAGGCACCCATATATGACATGTGCAGCAGCTAGCTTTGTTGTACTTTGGCAGACCAACAGTAACAGGAAGCCAGAGGATTGAGATTATCCTTTAATAGAATATACATATTCATGTTTTTTCATCCCATCAGTTTACTAAAGTTCAGCTTTCCCAGTAAGTATCCCTTAAGAATTTAATATTTTCAGGAACTGAAGGAAATTTTTTCACTTGAGAATTTGAATTGGATGATGCAGTATAATATTTGAGCAGAAATTTTTGAAATCTTTGTTCAGGCTTTCAAAGTCATGCTTTGCCATTAATGATATTTTAATTGATTTTTCCTTTCAAAGGCTGAGAAAATTGCTTCTCAGATGATTACAGAAGGAAGAATGAATGGCTATGTAGATCAGATAGATTCTACAGTCCACTTTGAAGGTAAGTCAAATTAGATACATTCGAAAACGGCAGTTAAGAAAATGCTTACAACGAAACTTGCGTTATAAAGAAAGAATCTTTGGGAACAATTTTTTTTGCTATGTAATTTGTTATGCGTAATATGAAATAGAACTATGGTCTGACACAAAAACTACCCTTATAAATGAATAGTTTACGTTTCCCTGATTGCATTTTTCTTTCATATTAAGTGCAACCCAGAGTAAGCTCAGGAACCGGACCAGTTTCTTCCGACAAAGAAATTGTCCGTGCGCGCGTCGAATACTGGTACCGGCAAGTCTGCTGTATTGCCCAGCAGTATGACACAAGAAAGGTAAGACCTGAGGCACAAGCATGTAGAAATCATGCACATACCGTCTCCCATTTCACACCTCACCGGCCGCGCATGGCCCCATATGATGTACCGTGAGAGGGTGTCACCTATTATGTGCATGTGTGAGGCTATTACGATTTCGTCGTTATTTATAGCCACACAACCATGGTATCAGAGGATGGGTTGGCCTTTGTGTTTTCAATCATACACTATACACACTTCCACTTGCAGGCATTCGGTCAGTGAAATCAGTCGTGCTTGTCGGTGTTTCTTGAAAGCCAGTTTTGAGAAGTCAATAGGCATTCTTCAGTTTCATTTTGAAAATTGTCAGCTTCAAATTGACTATAAACCTTTGTTAGATATAGGCTGGCAATCATTGCAATCAGTGATGAATTTATCAAAACCAAACAAATGTTAAAATGTAAGAGAACAGGTTTATCGCTGCAGTTCTAAAGAACACTGATGCGTGAAGTCGATAGAGGTTTAATGAAGAAGTCGGATATCTTCAGCAAGTATGCCATTCTAAATTCAACTTTCTGTACAATCTTAATGAACAGAGCCCAGATCGAATAAAGTTTTAACTCTTCGCCCCTTGCAACTGACAGAAAGTGAATGCGCACAGGCAGCTTCGAAGAACTGGAAAAAGTTTTGCCGATGTGGCTTATGCAAGCTTGCAGCATGGCCATTTCAGTTGGCGGCCCATTGTTGATGGAAAAAGCTAATTCTATCGCAAAGGATGTGGGCCTAGGGTTTTCAGCAAACCCTGGATGGCTGGAGCGCTTTGAGACATAAGATAGTTATGTGGTCACATGGTTCTTCAATCGAGGGAAGTAATTCGGTAATTTGCACTTGCAAATAAGGGATGCGTCCCCTGTTTCAATATATCCTCTTCGGGTATAACAAAATAGCGATAAAACGAAATGATTTCCATTCCCCGCAAATTTCGTTTTAAAGTGTATATGTATATGAATGCCTCTATATGAATCTTCTATATGACAATTATTTGTTATGGATTTACGTAATTTAAGTTGTAAATCTCAAGAGGTACATGATGCTTGCAATATTTAACAGTTGTCCGTAGCACAATGAAGTAACATTTTAGGAATAAAAAAGCAACTGCAGCACACTTTGCAATGATCAATTTGAAAGCAGAAATTCATTTGGCGTATGATTGAAATATATCTTTGCATATGCTGCAACTTTCACATAGTAAGAGATTGTGATGTCTATTGCTCTTGATTTTGTGTGATTCTGGTTTATATTATGAGGTATTAGTTTCAGTTGTGAAATATAGACTGAAATATTTTGTTTACCAGGTATGTC
Organism: Peronia peronii; assembly: GCA_039654565.1. Lineage (NCBI taxonomy): Eukaryota > Metazoa > Mollusca > Gastropoda > Systellommatophora > Onchidiidae > Peronia > Peronia peronii. Next base: position 32,871 of record JBCEWB010214027.1, read on the forward strand.
AAACTTCGACGTCAGTTGGAATTAGTCGGAAAATTTCAGACTTTTTGGTGAAAACAGTTTGACATCTCTGTATTACAAAATTTTGCAAAATATCTGTTGTCAACCCTACATCTACACGTCACATATATATACCACAGGTAAAGCAAAGCCCTGCATGCGACGACCGTATTTATTTGTAGGGGCTCCTCGTTGGGCTGTGATATTTCTCACCATGTCAGTTAGACTTTGGGTTTATCAGCCTCAGTTTTGTCAAACTATTGTCATAATAAGTATGCGCAGCTCAATAGACACTCCTTCAAAAGGTAAAGGAAACGTTACCATATAGAACACTGAGAAATTCCATGCCCAAAGATGAAATCCTCTTACAGAAGAGAAGAACAGAAATCAAAGGCCACATGGCCCACTCAAGCCCTCTCAAGTGCTCCGAAACTATAATCAAAAGAAACGATGATGTGTGAGAAAAGTATCAAATACATGTAGTCTCTTTGTTCATACCATACTGAATGATAACACAGACTCCCCTGACCATTTGAACCACTCAGCAGGTTTTGCATTTACCTGTGATCAAGCTGTTGAGAGCAGAAGTGAGCTGTAATTGCTATGAATGAAAGCTAAAGTATCTATTAGTTTATATATCAGATAGCTCTCTTGTGCTCTCACTCTATATCATCATTGGACCACGAGTATATATTTCTTTGCAGTCACTGCTATCCCGTCAACATTGGCCAGTCTGATCTAATAAGAATAATCTAAGTCCACATGGTCAGAGGGATGATAGCTCACAGCTTGCAATAAGATTCTATAACATGAACGTACATACACCCCTATGTGAAGTACTTTGGTTCAAGATACATTAGGTTATGAACACAGCTGTAATGGAAATAGTCTGATGAGGGGTGATAAAATTGACACCCATATGAAATTGACATGTCTTTGTGAGTACAACCCCTTTTCCTACCATTGGCTCATTGCATATATTATCATATGTGAAGAAAAGATGGAGCTAGGGGAGGGATTAGAGGAAGACATTGGTCAGTAAGGTGGTTGGATGTAGACATGCACTGTGTCACTCCGAAGCCAAGGCAGAGTCAAAACAAAACTAACACCCTGAGGCTAAATACCCCACCGATGATCCAGATTGACAAGCTTGGCAGCACATGCTGTAGGGTGTCATAGCCTTCAGGCTGGGTCGCAGTTCTAGAGGTAAAAACGTGATAAGCTTCAAGTTGGGATCAACTCAGTAACTGCTGAATGCATACAATGGCATGATTTATGCTCTTTTTAAAATTTTCTCTTTTTTTCTGCAGCACGAGAAACATTGCCCATGTGGGATCGACAGATTCAGAGTCTGTGTTTCCAGGTCAACAATATTATAGAAAAACTGTCGACAGCAGAGCCAGACTGGTTTACGAAAGCCATGGAAAAATACTCTGATTAGGATGTCAAACTAATTCTGTACATATTTCTCGATGAATGAGTCTTTAAGAATCAGATGTTTTTGTCAAGTGTTTTGCAAGCTGTATTTTGAAGTATTGTCAAAGTTGTGTCAATTCTTTTTGTTGCTCTCTGCCTAGCTTGACCCCTGGTATCTTGACAATTCAGCTTGCTCACCCAAATTCTATGGTACTGGCTGAATTTTCGCTTTTTCTAAGTCATAAAGATGGGCCATCTCATTCACCTCCACAGATCCTGCATTGCTTAGCGTGACTAATTTTTTAGTAAAGTAATGGTACCTTGAAACACAGCACTGGATGGAAGCTTGGAACACAGCATACCAGTATTTGCACTGATAAATGAGGAGAGGAGCATAGATATGATTAAGGGCAGTATGGAGACGATATGTTGAAGGACAGAGAAGATCAGAAAACCTCATAATGGTCTTGGTGATACGGGCCGATGGCCACCGCTCAGCTTTTTAGTGTTAACCAATACATGAAAATCACTACATGGCTGGCCACTTGTGCAACATTTTACCCATTTTTAGAAGGCAAGGTATTTGCTACAGAACCTCTCTCTCCTAATTTATGCCTCATGAAAGTATTAAGTTTGTTGGCACTGGGTGGCTTCCTAAATTATCTTTCTGTATTTCAGTAGGCACTCAAAACCCAAGATGACTTTATTATCTCACAATATTATAAAGTATATTGCCATTTAGACCTTTTTTCCTGAGAAAATTGATACCAAAATCATCTTTCTATAATAATTAGAAAAAAAGTTATGGCATTTTAAAGATTGGGAAAAACAGCGCATATTTCGGAACTCACAAAAAAGAAAAATAATCTCATTTTTGACACTGCCTTGTATCAAGACCAATTGCCCAAGAAGTCACAAAACCCCAGGTATAGAAGATATTTTTGCAGAGATGAAGCTCAATTTTTTTCATGGAGAAGAGAATTAAATTAGAGAAAATATTTCTGGATGAAAATGGTTTCGGAGGCAAAATTGCACATTCTCACAGTTAAAGACAAACTTCCAATTTTCATACATTTTAAAAAATTCATAAAAAATTAATTTTCCAATGGATTTCAAAGATTCTGGTATCAAATTATTCAGGAAAATCTAAGCTGCAGCAATAGCACAAGAAACAAGGCATACAAATTCACAGAAATTAAATAAATCTTCATATAGAAAGCACCTTTTGAATTTATTCAAAATTTTCCGATTTTCATAATATTTAATTTGAAGTCATGAACCACACTAAAGCACATATTACAGTGGAACCCTGATAACACGTTCACCCTTGGGACCAAATTCAAAAGATCGTGATATCAGGGTTATCGTGTTATCAAGGATCAACTATTTTTCTTATTATATCTTATCCAAACCGTTGCTGATTTTTGGAAACATGAAAAAAACATGTGAAATAAAAATTATACATGTACTTATTAAAAGGGTGAAAGTATTAAGTGTGCTTATTAAGAATTTTTTTCCCAGTAGAATTTACAGGTTAAAAAGTTTTTAAAACTTGGTAAGTGAGTCATGGTGTGTGGCGAGATCGGATAGGTGATAGTGCACGATGCACGGTGATTCCACTGGTCAGTGGTGTGTTGTAGTGTAGATCTAGTGTGTAGGCCTACAACGTTGTGGGGTTGAAGTTGAAGACAGGGGAACGAGAGATGGGCTCAAGCGAGGCCAAGGTTAATGTAACATTATGACACTGACCACATGAGTGCTTGTGAAAGTGGGTGAGAAGGCAGGCAAACATTAAGCTTACTTAATAGGTCTATTGGCAACAACAATGCACAGGTTAGCAAGGAAGCGGGCCTTTTGATGTTTTCATCATAGCATGTGGCTAGTGTGAACGACTGACAACAGTTGCTGTCCAAATGAACCGAACATGCTATGCGGGTTGAACATGCAAACCCGAGCGTGTTATTGAAAATAAATTAGTATGTTTAAAGAAGGGTTGAAACCGGACTTCGTGAGAAGATTGTGTTTTACGGGAGATCGTGTTAAGCCATGATCGTGCTAGCGAAGTTCCACTGTATAATGTTTCTAAATAAATTCAGTAGTTCAAGATAAAGACTACGGATCTACTATTGACAAATGACCCCTTCTCCCAAATTCTCTTTTACCCAGTAACAGACTCAGTCCCAGTGATGATGTAAAGTTTTTGCACCTAATTTGTGTAAGATAGATACAGTGTTACCCGCAAAAAAAATAATACGTTGTATATGGTCTTTGGGCATACACCAAACACAACCATGCATGCAATCAGCATATTTGACAACAAAGGTAGTAGTCTAATGAGTGCATGTTAGAAAATCCAAAGCCCTAATGAGTCGTTGATCTACTGGTATAACTGGACAGAGGATAAGCTAGGAGGTCCTGAGTGCAATCGCGCACGTTAAGAATCCTTGAAATAAAATCAGAAGAGACGGCAAGTAGTGCTGTTGTCTGCGCAAAATTCTAAATTAATCCCTATGAGTTAATTAATCCCATTTCAGTTGCACATAGCCGTGAAAGGCGCAGTATATCCATCTCTATTCTGATGTGCTGTATAATTCAAACTAAAATAAAACCATTCTAAACTAAACAAATGCTACTAATTCATAGGCCAGTTAGTTTAGATTGACCTTTAATTTTTCTACTAAGTCATCTGTTCCCTTTCAAGGTCAGGCGATTAGCACCCCTAGGCCCAGAGATATAACTGATATTAATTACAATTTCATAATTCATACATCTATGTTTATTATATCATAAAGCTTTTATTGTTTTAGCTTTTTGAGGCATTCAGTTACTTTACATGCTTTGACCCGCTTTGCACTCACTGACCCTGTGAGTGACCTCCCCACCTGTAAGAAAGGTGATCTGTACTTGAAATGTGATCAAGAGTCGATGTGCTATTGTATAAAACCAGTGGTTGCTTTTAGATGTGATCGTATCTCAAACTACCTAAAATGAAGCCTTCTGATATTTCACATCTGTACTGCATTTTGAGAAAAGTGATGATTGCTGTTGGATTTCGACTATATAATTCAATTATATTACGCTAAAATAAATTGATATTAATTACAGTTTTCGTAGTTCATACATTTATGTTTGTTATGTGATAAAACACTTAATGTTTTAACTTTCTGAGGCATTCTTTTATTTTACATGTTCAGACTCCATGAGTAAACCCCCATCCTACACCCACCTCCACTTGAAATATGATCAAGAGTCGATGTACTATTATATAAAACTGGTGGATTAGATTTTCAGAAAACTCAAAAATATTTCATGCTTTCTCTTATCTGATTGTAGCTAAATGAATACCAAAATGGATGGCAACCATTTATTCAAATGTTTATGCAGGGCCCCAGAAGACTTATAACTCGGCGTAAATTGTACAGTGCGATAAAGGAAGGGGGGGTGTCTTTTCTGTCGCTGCCGACAGTTTTCCATAGTGAAATTCATGGAAATGGTTGACTTCTTTGCTCAGTTGTGATTTTCTCTCACTCATGCATATTTTAAATGTAAAAGTATCATCTCCTAAAGCTTTCAGTAAACTTTATGTCCATGTAAACTTTGTAGCGTTCCGTGGGCAATTACTGCCTAAAAACGACTTTTGACTAGAGTTGAATTGGAGTTTCTTTGCCTGACTTGGACTGCGCCAGGTGGGTTTTGAGTGCCTAATTTCAGTTGAAAACAGTGGATTCCGCTGTAACCTCAGATTTATGTCATCTTTACCTCAGGAGTTCTGTCTTCCATTTTATGGATTTATTATTATTTGTGAAATCAGCCCCAAAAATATCAACGAATTCCATGGTTTGATGCTAAAAGTAAAATATTTATGATGATGAAAGCATGAAAAAAGAAAGATAAACACATTTAATCAGAATCTGGATTTTGTTGATGAGGATTGCATCTCACAAAGTCCAGTGACCATGAATCTTGAACCTGAAACAAGATGACACTTCCAAAAAATCAGTTTTGTGGTGCCCTGATATCAGAAGCACTGGCTAGATAATGAATATAAGGGAAATGCATATTGACGTGTAAGAACTCTTAAGAATGATACACAGGAGCAGTGGCCTCCACCATGCTGTTGTCAAGAAAAAATACTCATAAAATAAGGGGGCTGTAGAGAGCGAATGCGTATTCAGTCTAGTATTTTAGAGTCTATTTAACCAGCACTCTCAAATCATCATTTGCTGAGTCAAATTTTTTTTCACTTGTGGAGTCAAGCTATTCAAAGAGCAGTGTCTTTAGAAAGTCTTCTCTCTGATAAAAAAAAATGCATCATTGGAAAAGGACATAGGATAATGTCATATTCCATCTAATGGAAACAGGAACAGTCTCTTTGAAAGTTTCATGTTACATGTATTAATTTTTGGATGTAGTTTTATTGTGTTGTACAAAGATAAAAGTTAATAAATGTTTTACAGAGCATTTCAGTGTATCCGAAAATGAGAGCTTGATTTTGTTATTTGATGAAATACATGTATGCTTTTGGTTGTTTTTTTTTTTCAGAGCTTAGGTTTAGGTAAAAACAAAATAACATGTAGGTGCAAAAATTGAATATGTGTGCATTATCATTACCTCTATATCTTCATATTCTGATGGCAGATAATGGTGTAACAGTATACAATTTTGTAACATCCCTTGTCAAATTACAGAAGGGAATGAGTGCTTAGTGTTTTATAAATAAAAATTGTACTTATAGTTGTGAAAAATTGACTCTATCATATTTTGCATAGGCTTTCAGCCTGAGTTAAAGGTTTCTTTAACTGTCTTGGTGAAAACAGATGAAGCAGTGATATAAACATGAAAAAATTTGTATGGAGGTATGAAAAATTGGTTTGAATGGCACTTTTTTTTTTATCTATAGACTGAAAATGACTAGTTTAAACTTTGTGTTTGTCGTTTGTAATGATCATTTTTTCAAACGCCATCCTGTTTTAGATCGAAATACTGATTAGTTTTCTGTGGGTAACTTATATAGTATGAGTTGAGCTGATATTTTCCTGGTTGGCTTATTCAATTCAATATTTAAATTTATCATCATTAGATTTTTGTAAACTGTATGAGTGTTAATCATGAATGTTACAAATTTAGTAATTTCAGTTTGTTTTGTCTTTGTAGTTGTCGTTGTTATTGTGGTGCTTATGATAAATATCTATATTTGGAAATAAACTCTTGTTTTCATATTACAAATACTCTGCTTTTTTCTGTTTTATATGACGGGTGATGTTGCATTATAATCACTCATTGCCTATCGACTTATATAACAGTAGTTTCTCCAGCCATCTAGTCAGACAATATTGTGATAAAATAATTTATAATTACTTTTCAATTTAGAAAATTTGACCTTATTTTATATTTCTCTTTTTACAAATAAAATAGAAAGTGATGAATAAATGATTAGAAAAGCATTTTTGTGTCATAGGTTTAGGTGACATAACTGACAGTTTCATTTGAATGAATATCCATCTACAGGCTTTATCTCTCATTGTTTTAGTACAATTTGAAATCAGAATTATTTTTTTCTGAAGTACGTTTTCCCTTCGTCTCTTAGGGATCTGCTGAAAACTCTATCAGTACACACATACATACAAGACACAAAGAAAAACAATTCATCATGGTATCTCAAAACCAAGAAATAATCAATTGTATGCACATAAATTTAAAAAGGCAACTCAAACCCACAAATCAGAGTTAATTTCTGAAATGACTGACATCTCAATAATTTAGTTTTTGTTTGTTTCATGCATTTTTTTTTGGCTTGGCTGTACATTTTAAAGTGCTATGAATGACATCTCAGGCTTGCCTATATGTGTTGGTCTTATTTTTTCTGGATAAAATCTTGGGATTGGTTTAAGTTACACAATCACAAATCATCGTTAGTCCAGTAAAGTAAAGACAAATTGTCAAACACTGAAGACTTTTGGCCAAAGGACAGTAAAAGGACAACACAGGAATAGCTTCAGTAGGAGCAGGGTGTAGTTTGTGGAGGGTAAATGGTACGTAATTGGTGAATGTAGGCACTAGGACAACATACAGGCTTTCGGGCTTGAACTTTCTTTCAAGCAATTTGGCAACAAAAGGCCGACGTATACATATATAATACATGCACTGATATTGTGATTTCGGTGATTGGAGATAATGTGAATCGTGTGCGGGAGGATGTGTGTGTGTGTGGGGGGGGGGGTGAAAATTGTGTCGGCGACAGGAGCAGAAACGAATATTGGACTTTTGTTGCTTCACTCCTCGCTCATGTTAATGCTGTGTTGGAACTAAACGACAAGTGCTAGCATGTTGAGACAATACCTCATTACATATCCCTCAACCTCCATGTAAGCTTACAATGCAACGCAAAAACATGAAAATGTATTGATGATATGGTGATTTTTGAGACTAATTTAGCGACGGACAGCAAATCAAATAAAAGACTGATGTTTGAAAATTCAAAACTGCCACTCCCTCCCCTTCCTCCTTTCAGAAGTACCGGTAAATACCTTTCACTTTTACCATGTGTGCACACTGTGGTCTGGCGATATGTATGACTTGGTTATACTGTCTATTTTAATATTGTCTGTGCATCAGTGTAATATGGGGAATAGGCAGACGCTTGAATTAATTTGAATTAACATCACTGTATCGATATAGACAGTAAAACTCATACTAATTGGACGTAGGTATGGGGAGATGGTTTTGTAGGAAGTATATGGCCATATGCATTTTTTTTTTTTAAAGACTAGGACCAGATCGAATGACGGAAGATGCGTGAAACAATAGTCTGAAGTAGGCTGAGTCTCAACTTCTTCGTGTACTGGGCAATAATGTAAAGCTATATATTGACCCAATGAATTTGCGAAGAATCACGGAATAGCTGGTGATGAAGTACCTGAAACAACGAAGGCAGAAATAAATATTCTGGAACAACAACAACAACAAAGCAAAACGACAACAACAACAAAAGCAATTAGATGAGACAGCAGTGTTTCCGGGTTGCATACTGTATTATGATTACATTGATTTTAGAAAACGGATGAACATTTTTTCCACAGGGTCACCTGAGAAGGGAAGTAAGCATGATAACTCTTACAAAGGTCAGAGGCGGGTAATTCGTGAACTAGGCGTGGAATTTTCAAGAGATTAAAATATGTGTACAAATGCTTCTAAAGTAGAAAATTTGAGCAATGGACCAATGCTGAATTGATAAGGTAAAACTTTATGAAATAGAATTGGTGCTACGTGTTTACTGTAAATAGTCATTTTTGGCTGCACAGTACTTTTAACCAATCAAATGCCGTCTTCGTGGTGGTGCTGGTTGCTTCGCGGAAGTTGGTTGGAAAACAGTGTCGAATATTATGGGATGGCAATGGTGGGCGCGTGATTTTGAACAAAAAGTTTAACTAAACCTTTAGGGAGGACGGTACACTCCCGTCGTGTATCTTCGGAATATTTCATCCTTGAAACAGGCAGTGTGGTAGGTATTGAAACACATGGATTAAACACTTATTGGCTTTTCGTTCAGTGGAAGCGGTTTGCTTCCTGACCTCAATGTGAGCCATTACGCCATCATTGTGACTGCACTGATCTGACTTAAGTTTTGTCAATTTCATTATAAATGCATGTCTGATTACCCGTTAGTCATACAACTGACAACAACAGTTGCTATGCTTAGAGGGGTGGGAGAAACTTCACATATCGTTATTTGTTCGATCAAATCTCGGAACAAATGTCTAGATCAACACCAAATCTATGCCCCCCACCCCACCTACCCACGGTCCTGTGTTTACATGTTACATCAAGGAAGATTATTATGGTGAATTCTATAGCCCTAGAATCTAGATCTAGACCTAGAGATCAAGATCTAAATATGTCACATATAAATCCGAATGTTTGAGCAAGTCAGTTTTTTTTTTTTTACCACAGTTATGGTTACATTGAAAGTCAGCATAAGCCTAGATCTAGCCTATTGCACTGGTGATGTGATGTTACTCTAGATTCTAATCTAAGACTAAAGTCAGTGACTATTCCAAACTTGTATTCAGTCATAAAACAGTTAGTCTAGATAATTCAGTAGGTAGAGTCCAATCGGAGATAACGCAAACAAGTCTAAGATTTAGAACTTGGATCTAATCTAGATCTATCAGGTTGATTCAGGAAATTGAGAGATTCTATCTCATTGTGGTTAGACTTGTTAAGTTGTTTTATTTTTTATGCATACGAAACCTAAGAATTTCTTTTACTTTTAATTTAGGGTTAATAGACAAGACCCTTTCATTTGTGTCAGAAAAAGTTTTGGTTTTCAGAGGAAAGTGCTTTGCTTCACTGGAAGCATTCCTACAACAATTATTACAATAGTGGTAAGTTGAAGCTATGGCCACAGATGTTTCAAATATAGAGGGGCAGTTGGACCAGTGTTTATTACAATAAATATACAAGAAATATACATCAATAGCATATAATATAGATTATATTGATGCTGTCATTCGCTGTCCGCATATGGAACGTTTGATCCATTTTTGTCAGAGCGAAAAAAAAGTGATTTTACAGATTTAGCTGCCATGGTACAATGACCTGATTCATGTTTGTGTGGTATGTAGCATGTTAGATATAATACTATAGTTATTGTGGTCAGTTCTTACAAAATTGTTGATAATGTCCCAATTCCTTTTTCCATGATCCCCACATAGCTACAGCCTCGCCTGTGCACAAATAACACTCTCTGGTTCTTATTCCCTGTTCGGGCTAGCAACCGAACTGCTTCAAACATATTTCTCTTTTCTAGTTTAGTTAAAATAGTTTAAAACCCAATACCACACACAGATGCTGATATACGTCGCTTGCCGACGCTGATTCATTTCCGCATATATGCCGAATTACACTGATTTTCGGTGGCTTGCGATAGCTTTCGTAGAAACAGAATTGAGCCCCAAATGAGCCTTTGCCAATAGGTGGTTTCTTTTTTTCATATATACCTTACAAAATTGCTTCCTATGGCAATAAAAATGACACCTGAGCATTGAAACTTGATTATGATGTGCTTAA
>JBCEWB010214028.1:2026-24281 GCA_039654565.1 Peronia peronii
TAACGGGTCCTGAAAATGGGGTTTTATGATCCAAGTATCAAAATCCAATTTTTATTATTTCTAGACACTGTGACCTCTTCTGATATGAGAAAAATACTGGTTGGAGCCAGAAACGTCCACCTTATGTTCCAAAACGGCACCAATGTGGCACCACTAAAAGACTGTATAGAAGGATTATGAAAATTCAATTGTGATTTTCTCAATGTATGTTTTCTTCACCTTTTTCCCCAAGGCTTTTTTACTTCTGAACCAACTGACTTCAGGCTTTAGGCTTTTGAAAACAGTTATTTTTCAAGAAGCAAAATCCAAGATGGTAGCATTGTCATGGCAACCACCCGGATACAAAATAAGTTTTACCAGTTTTCCTCTAATTTGATCATGCTTAATTCCAATTTCAAGTCCTAGGTTCAACCATTTAAAAAAAATCACTCCCAGGACCCTGCTCCCCTTTACATCGACTATCAAAAAATGGAATGCAATTACATATCTACAAAGTATCCCCTAGTTGTTATAATTCTTTCACAAAAAAAAAGAGGAAAGAGCATCATGATAAGGAAAATTTCTATTGATTCTTGATACAGTGGTCTCCGCCTAAGAACCCGGTCGTCAGGAGATAAGAAAAGCGGGCTCTTAGGCGGACGGGTTCTTAGGCAGATTGAAAAGTTGCGTAACCTGTCTGACGACAGATTGTCTTCACTACTATGATTTAGCTGATCGTAACTGTTAGTTAAAAATTTATCTATGCGAATAAGTACAGCCTTCTTCCCTGACTGTGTGTTATAATTAGATCTAACTATTGTTGACCTTTTTTAACACATAATTACATCAATGCTGCCATGCGTTTAAACGTCAAGTGAATTTTCATATAATGGTATCATTTTTGAAAATATGATATTGCTATGCTACCCTACGGATAATCGCATGAGTGACTCAAGTGTTTACAGACCAACCGAAGTAGCAAAACAACTGACCAGTAAGGAGGCTAAACTTCTCCTTATCCACAGAGCCAATCACAGGCATTGTCCACGTGTTGTCAAACAAAGAAATAGTTACGGGTTAGTCCACAATGTGGCCTGATTATGCAATCATACATCAACCATCACTTCTACTCCTTTGTCTACCTGTTCTCTCCACCCCTGTCCCCATTTTACTGTACATCCAGCACTGCATTTCTCTCAAGTGGACAATATGATGTGAAATTACACCATAACTACTCGAGTGTCTTGACCCGACACCAGGCTCTTAGGCGGATTTATTTGGGAGCGGGTTCTTAGAGGGGTAAATTATAGGCGAAAAATTCCGTTTCGCAGCATAGGTGGGTTCTTAGATGGACCGGGTTCTTAGGCGGAGAACATTGTACTCCAAAAATCCAAACAACTGAAACACAAAAACTGGCTGCTTTACAAGCTTAATATATATTCTGTGGATAACAGAATTCAAATATAGTCAAGCCTGGGTAACTCAGAGGTACTAAATATAATTGAATTAAATATTCTTCGAGCAAAACTCTTGGTCGCAATTAATTTCTCCATAATATCTCTTTCAGACATAACTCAAACTCAGAAAAAGATTTTCCCACTGCACAATATAAAATAAGCTAATATGCCTCCATATATAAACACATGTTCTTCAAGGTAAGCTTCTATGTCAATCCCTGAAACAGGAATAAGCTTATGTGGCTATCCACTCGGTGAGTTACATGTGGATGGAAAGATGGGTACAAAACTGGCTTTTGAAGAACAGGAGAGAACAGTCATTTACTGGCCATTCAAAACATAGTGGGGCAAGAGGAAGAGATGGAAGAGATCAGAAGGCCGAAGAAAAGCAGGTTGGAATTCAAGAAAAGGGGCCTTCAAGCAATCTGAAGTTATCTGAAAGGGAGACGCAAAACATTGAGGAAAGCAGAGCAGGATGGGATCCTGGGAAATAATAAGGAAGCGAAAGGTACGCCTGAACCCCAAAAGATTCCTCAATAACCCTTTCCAATACATAAGAAGTCTCTTCCACAATCCAGCGAGCTCAGCACAAGTCAGAATGAACAAGAAGAACACTTGCGAAAGGTTTATTCAGACCTACAAAGGAAAGAAGCATTGGACAAGATTAGTGGACTGGTATGGCTTCCAAGCTGGGCAAAGAGTTCAACTTAGAGCCATCTACTCTGTATGAGGTTGGAAAGATAGTCAGTAAGGCCAGAAGCAAGTATGCCCCAGGTTCAAACGGTATACTGTACCTGGTGTACAAGAAATGTCCTAAGGTGCTAAAGATATTGCACAGGGAGCTGGTCACACATTGGACAATGAAAGATCAGTGACTAGTGGAATAAGGCTGAAGGTGTCAATATACCAAAGAAGAAGAGCTCAGAGTATGTAAGTCAATCCGCCCCAATATCTCTGTTGAATGTGGAAGGCAAGATATTCTTTTTGGTAATAACAGATTGGCTGACTTCGTACCTAATGGAGAACGGCTATATAGACATATCAGTCCAGATTGGAGGAGCCCCGGAGTCCCAGGATGCCTAGAACATGTGAGCATGGTCCAGGAGGCTATCTGGAGAGCAAAAACAAAGAAGCAAGAACTGTGTGTCATGTGATTAGATCTTGCTAATGCATACGAATCAGTTTGTCACTTGCTACTATGGCTGCACCGGAGATGTATCATATCCCAGACCACTTCTGAAGGAGTACTTTCCCTCAGAATGAGGTTTGCAACAAGGCATTACACCACTAACTGGATTCAATTAAAGATGGGAATTGCCATGGGCTGTATAGTCATCCCATTCTCTCGTGTTGGCCATGCAAGAACTGAAGGCCAGTGAACTGAAGGGACCAGATTTGGGAAAGGGCTGTCTAATGGCACCACTCAAGGCATTCACAGGTGACACAACAATCCTGGTCTCATTCCAAGAAGAAGCAAGGCTGATGCTTCAAAGAATGGATGATCTGGCCTTCTGATGCAGAATGGCATTCAAACCCAAGAAGTTCAGAAGCCTCTCTCTCAGAAACGGGAAGAAGAACGGCATAGTGCAATTCCAGATAGGTGAACAAGTAATACCAACAGTCGCTGAGATATCTGTGAAAAGTCTCTGGCAGTGGTATGACATTTCTCTGGAGCTCACAAAGCAGACGGATGAAGTGCACATTCAGCTGATGGTTGGCCTGGAGAATATCAACAAGAGCGGACTTCTACGACGTTTCAAGGTGTGGATCCTCCAATTCCATGTTGATCCCAAAACTACTGTTGGCCACTCTTGGTCTATGAAATCCCTGTCTCCACGGTAGAAGGATTAGAGGCAAAGACAATGCTACACAAGAAAATGGCTCAGGGTCCCACCATACTGACCTGATGTCACACTAATCTGCAAACAAACAAAGCTACCACTCAAATCCCTGAGTGAAGAACACAAAATAGAGAAGCCCGCCTTCACTTGATGTTTAAAGGCTCACAGGATGATGCTGTGAGGAATATAGAACCTGAACTGAAAACAGGCAGAAAGTGGAAAGTGAAATAAGCTGTTGATGCAGCAGAAGAGTCCCTACCTACAGACAAAGGAGATCATCGGATCAGTCTGATAGGAAAGGATTAGGATAGGGCGGGCAAGTGGTCTCAGTGTGATCCACAGCGATACTTAAGAAAAACAAGACATGGTTCTCAAAGAAATCAGACATAAGGAAGACGAGCAAAGAGTAAAAAAAACTGTGCACAAACTCGGAAGGTGTCCTCCAAAGAGCGAAGATATGGAAGGACATTTGGCACATGGCACTCATGAAACTGGTCTTCAGTATTCATGTTGCATTTGATGTGCTTCCCAGGAAAACAAACCTCACCAGGCGGAGGAAGGAGATCAATGATTAATGCCCCACTCTGTGGGGGAAAACAGATATTACATGCTCTCTCTGGTTGCAAAGTCAGCTTGGCCTGTGGAAGATATACTTGGTGACACAATCCCAAAGTTATGCTTGAAGTGCTGGCAAGAGCAGTTGCATCAGCACTGACAAAACTGAAGAAATCGATGAATCCAGGAAAAATACATGAGTCCAAGAGTCAATGAGTATTCCCATCTAGATCCCCTGCAACACCTCAGTACACGGAGTGTTGGAGGGAGCCGAGGACTGCAACATAGTAGCAGATTTGACAATATGGAGAGAATACCCTGAATTAATTAAGAGGTCTGACATGGGGCCTGACGGACATAGTGCCTAGCTTGAGGGTTGCGAAGTCATACACTCTTGTCAAGCTAATTGTTCGATACGAGACAAACATGGAGGACAGCATGACTGCAAGATGACCAAGTCCCAAGATCTACTGATGGACTTATGAAGATCAGGAATGAAAGATAATATATTCACAGCAGAAATGGGAACAAGGGGGCTACGTTATTCAACAGTATATTCTTTTCTGAAGAAGCTCAACTTGAGTGGCCGGAATATTATTATTATACACAGTGCTCTGTGTGAGCTAGCAATAGCAGCAGAGAACTCCTCTTGTTGGATCTGGTGCAAAAGGAACAATGTAACCTCTACACTGCTTGATGCTGGACAATAGATTTAAATAGAATAAGTTATGCCACGAAAATAGTGACATGCATGACAGAATAGCTAGAACATCTTGGTCAACTATATCTGGACTGAAAACCAAATGGCACTGGTTCCAATCCCATAAAGCCCTGAGGAAAAAAAGACAAAGGTGGGTGACGGACATTGGGAGTCATGACGCCAGTGTGGCCGGGGTTCTAGAAGACGTCAGAAAATGAAAGGCTGAAAAATCTACTGAAAGAACCCACTTTTCGTCTGAAGACTGTCACCTATCTCGCTCCACCTAAGGAGTTTTCCTACCCACTAAGCTCACATGCCTCCATGTGTTCTTCAAGATAAGCTTCTATGTCAATCCCTGAAACAGGAGTAAGCTTATGTAGCTATCCACTCAGTGAGTTACATGTGGATGGGAAGATAGGTACAAAACTTGCTTTTGACAAACAGGAGAGAACAGTCATTTACGGGCCATTCAAAACATGATGAAGCAAGAGGCTGCATCGTGTTGATCTGTTGGCATAAAACTTCAGGGCTTGAAGTAGGGATAGGCACATTAAGTTGTTCATACCTGGCCAGTTGGCCAATCAATAAGTCTTTTAATAAGTATGGTAGAATAGGGGTAGCACACTAAGTTATTTACACCTGGCCAGTTGACCAATCGATACAGCAGGGGTCATGCACAAAATCTGTGGTTTGCTCCCCCCTCCCCTCCTTTGCCATTTCTATGCCTGGACGCAATCTCTATGTAGACATTACAGCAAACAAGTAGCATACGGAGAAAGAGAAGAAACAGCCATCTGCTTATGTCTTTATCCAGCTCCAGTGAACAGAAATCAAAATGTACTTGGTTTATATTTGATCAACTACTGTAAAAAGGCACCATAATCCAAAAAGATCTCTCAAAAGATACCAAGACCCTTTGAAAGCCAATCTCAGATGCTGCAATACTGAAGCTGTTGTCCTTTATGAAAGCAGTAGTGTACTCAGGACATTTGAGCACAACAGAGCAGCTGCATTCAGGAAAATAGGGATTAAAGAAAATGTGGCCCATCCCTATACAGAGCATCTGTGGATGACCTTGTACAGTTAGCACTTTTGGAGCTAATATTTCAGTTGATATAAAATCTCACTTTTTATCTACTGAAGCCACTAAAAGATTTTGACAAAAATTTTGAAGGAACTGCTCATTATAGTTGGGTGAGGGGTGGGCGGCATTCGGGAGTTTTGTTTGTTTTTTATCATTTTAGATAAACAGGTTTAACTTTTTCCACTGAATCTGGCATGTTCAGCTTTGAAGAAAAACTGACTGGCTTGAACGGTTGCTACGATAAAACCCTCAATTTTGGCTACTCTCAAATGACTGTATGTGAACTCTATCTCCACTGTCAAATATCATGGGACTTGATGACATTTAGTCAACTTGTTTAGCATATTGTCTAAAAAGTTGTTTTTATTGCTCTTCAGATGCAAAAGAGTACTTTTCACAAATTTTTGAAAACACATGTACCATATGAAATTTCAGGTTTCACCCCTTTTTCATTAAAAAAAAACAACAGCTCTTATTTTCCTTTATAACCATCAATCATTATGGTTACATATATGCAGGTTTTTAGGCTCTCTTGTGAAAATAATGTATGCCAAATCTGGTCCAAAATTAAAAAATGAAAAAAAAAGGATACAAGAGAAATCAAGTTTTGAGAAAAAAGCATTTAATTTCTTTTAGGGGTGGGAAGCGATTCTTATTTTGGCTCAAAACATTGATTTTGAGATAATAGCATATTCTTAAACCTTGACCTTTTCTTGATAAAAATACATGGGAGAACATTTTCAGTGCTTTATTTCTGCCCTCAAAATGCCATTGAAAAACAAGGGTGTGCCCAATTTTCGACATCAGTGACATAAAAGTCTAATGCTTTGATCAACTTTGAACAGTTCTCATCCATATATTTCTCATAGGAAGTATAATGTGTTCGGTATGGATGAAAGAAAATTTTCTCCTGTTTCACAATGTGATGTAGGAAAAAATTCAGGACATATTATTTTTATCTTCGAGCACATAAACGGACACTGTTTCAACTCTTATTTGACCTAGTTTTTCTCATTACTATTAATTGGCTTTCAACTCCTATGTTCATTGGTGCAGCGCTAGTCCACCTTGACCGGAGTTCGCCGCGTCGGCTTGATATCAAATTTTGATTGGCTGTTGCAGGGTAGCCTCTGAAACAAACATAGAGTGTGTTATCCACGTGTACATTTTACCATGTTTATGGTCTCTTTCTTCACTCACACCAATTCTGATTTTGATCGCATCTGTGAATGTGTTGCATCTGTCCTGACTGATGGGCCAATACTATAACATTTTCACTGTTCCCGCCTTGCCTGAGTGGAATCACAATGGCCTTTTCAACTATACCGCTCATGCTGTTTTGGCATTGTTTATCAATTCTCTCTGCACAGGCAACTGTTTGTAAGCTTAGACTGCTCATAATCATGTCTAGACAGAAGCAGAGCTAATATAGCGATAACTTAGTAAAGACTAGGCAGGCCTCAGTGGCACAAAAAAAGTTGAGGAATCGAATTGGACAGGATCAGTATACAGTAACAACAGCTACCAAGTGAATTTTTGTAGTACTTTTGTGCTAACTTTCTCTCATTTTTTTCTTTCTAACTCTCTGAATTGTAGTAAAACATTTATAATAACACATTAATAGGACATTTAGAAGTATGTTGCATTTCAATAAGACTATTAATCACATGAACTGCTTGCTACCATGAAAAAAAAGGCTGTCAAAGGAGAAAAATGTGTTTTTCTTGAAACTACAATTTTTGATGTTTTTTTTACTACTAGTCCTCCATTTTTCGAGGGAATGACCTGAAAATTTGCCAAAATATTTATTAGGACTATACACAACTTTTCTATTGATCAGAATTTTGATAAATGCAAAAATGTTTGAGTTATCCCTGGTAATGTAACCCTTTCAAAGTGACGTAACTGTACACAGATGGGAAAAAATTATAATTAAATTTGATATATCAAAAATCTACTTAATACAAATTAAACATAAGATAGCTATCTTGCATTTCACCAAGTTTTATTCAATTTGGTTTGAAAATAAAAAAGCCTTAGCAATTCAAAAAAGGTTGTTTATTTCCAAGACGGCCGCCATCTCCATAGTAACAGGTCACTTTTTGGAATCAACAAAACTATTTTTCCTCATATCTCAACACATCCAATATCACTATACACAAGTTTTGCTCGGAAGATGCTGAATAAAAATTTTCACTCTCAAGAGCAGCTCCTTCCCTTAAAGAGAAAAAAACATGGAGAATTTTTTATACAGCTTTCAGCTGCAAAATAGCCATTTTTCATACATTAGATCTCTCTCCCTGACATCTGTGTCTCTATTTTTGTTTTTTCCTGTTTATATATTTCCTCAAATTTTGTTCTTTCTCCTTTATCACCAAAAACGCTCCCATCTTCTGTGGAATATTCTTGATTTGACTGCACAAGCGCAGTTCAGAGAAACTGAGTAAGCTGTGAAGACCTAAAGTTCTGCTTTATGGCCCTTATACTTGTAATATGGACTTCTGTAAGATTGATGGTTTACACTGACCATCACTATGAGCCAGATTAAGATTGTAAGACACTATGGAATCCCAAAAGAATTAAAGGTAATCAAGGTGCCTCATGAAACCCTCTGCAGGCATCCCTGACTGGTTCACAGTAGTCACAGGAATGCATCAGGGTTGTTTTTTTTGTCACTATTACTGTTGTAGCAGCTACGAATTGGGTCATGAAACATGCCAGGATCAAACAAAAGAATTTCAAGGAAGGACTACCCTGAAAGATCTAAATTTTGCTGATGGCACTCCTTTACTTAGAAAAACAGAAAACAATGGCAGTAACAACCAAAGTTGCATCCCAAGCTGAACTATGAGGCTACAAATCAGTACAAGGAAAACTCAAGGCACGAAAGCTCTTAACATCAAACTGGAGTCAGTTGAACTCATTTAATATCTTGATAACTTGATAGTTACACACGGCTCCATGGAGAAAGAAATAAAATCATGAATATGTTAGGTCATCAGAATATTCAATGACCTGAACAGTATCTAGAAGAACAAAAAACTCAATACAAGCTTGAAACCAGGACACTGTAACTCAAATGTGCTGTCAGTGATTCCTATGCGTGCGAATCATGATCTCTGACCAAAAAAAAAAAAAAAACTGGAAAAAGACTGAATTCCTTTGATAACAAGTGTTTGTGGAAGATCCTTCAGCCATGTTATGCACATACATTTGTACCCTCTTAGATCTTATTATCTGAAGTGACGACTCAGTCATCACTCGGTCAAGGCTTGGTAACCGAAGTGACGACTCAGACGTCACTGAGTTGACATGTGGTTAGTCTAAAAAAATCCATCCTACATGGCTGTAAATGGAATCCCTTCAAAACTTAAAAGCTCAACAACAGAGAAAGAAATGAAACTAGCAGGAGTTGCTTAAAAAAGTGGTAGATTTATATTTTTATATACATGTACTATACTAATATATACCTCCATTTTACAAATTTTTGGAGGTTTGCAGCTGTCGCTGCAGAAGGTGTAATTAAGCGCAACCTACAGCCTGTTACTCAGGTGTAGTGATAACTGGAGTGGGTATTTTTACCCGCTGCACAGTGTTTCTACAGCACAAATGTATCATCGCAGGCCTACACGTGGTAGCATCTGTTCCTTGCAGACTGCAGTGGGCATGACTGAGTACTTGGCGGTATAACCAAGTTTAGAAATCCATCCTGTGTATGGTGAAAGCCACCTGCAGCGTGGTGGAGGCATTCTCTGCATCTGCTGACACTCAGCAGCATGGTGCCTCCTGCTGCCTTGTAGTTACACGCAGGAGTGGAAAGGGTAAGGGAGTAAACCCCAACAGAAAATCCGGAGGGAGGGCCCCTAAGGCAGATGATAGGGAGGACTTCATCAAACCATCCTCTGGCAGCCTCTGCAATTTTACTAGTTTCCAAATGTACTGAAACTGTCTTTTCTTTGGATCAAATTAACAAAGATGAGAGGGGGATTGTGCAAAATGGGTAAGGCACACTCCCCATACATATGGGACCCAGTTTTCAATTTTGACTTGGAATTGGAGAGGAAACTTCAACCTTGATCTAACAAGCAAGGAAAAAAAACACGGGAGGCGACAGTTTATGGGTTATAAGACATCCCTGTTTGGTGAGATGGGATGTCACCACAGATCACTTTTGATGATGGGAGTGACTATTTAGCCACACTGATCAGCTGTTGCCCGTCTCAAGCTAGGCAGCCCCTTGTCAGTGAGGTGCTGATCCCCCACGTCTGCCTGCTCCTATGGGTTATGGAGATAGCAGAAAAGCCAATTGCACCAGGCAAAAGAAAACTGAAATTGAAAAAAATCTACTCCGCTAAAACTGGGCACTTGGAATACTCGACAATGACCACCGGAATGGACATCACAAATCTGGACAAGACAACATCTGAGAAAGACTGCGACCATAGATAGAGAGCTAGCAAGACTGCATTTCAACATTGCTGCCCTTCAGGAGACCAGGCTTGCAGACTTTGGATCAATCAGGGAAGGAAACTATAATTTCTTCTTGGTTGGGGATGATGAAAGGAGGATTCACAGCGCTGGCTTTGCTGTCCATAACAGACTACAGTGGGAACCATTTATAACAGGACCGCATATAACAGGAAATCGCTTATAACAGGAGTGTTGCCAATCCCCATGTCGACTCCTTCTTTGGCTTTAGTAAAATAATATCTCGTAAAGCAGTAGTCCTGTTTGTTTTTCTTAAGCCTTTCAATCCAAAGAAAATAGGATTATCTCGGCTTTTTAGAAGTTGCCAATTTTTGCTGAGAAATTTTGTGGGTAGAAATTTGGAATTTGGAAATTTAGCCCCGACAGCGGCACGCAGCCTACTCTTTCATCGATTTTGAACTGCCAAAGGTTCTTTAACGTGCATTATGTACACACGGGACCTCCGAAATATATTCGCACTTATCTGAGAAGGCTAGATGTCAGGCTTCCCTACCCAGGGGACCGTTGAGTCAATGAAAAAATGCAGATTTTTTATCTTCGTGTCCTTCCATCCCCCGATGCAGGACCTGCGAGTCAATCCTGGCCTGTTTTCTCCGTGAGCAGACGCCAAACACCAAAGCCACAGAGCGGTAGTCCTTGACAGTCAAATCGCTTATAACAGGATACCTGTACCGCTAGGCGCTCACAATATAGTTATTAGTACACCTGTACACCCAGCGGTACTCCGAAACTGCACGAGTTTCAAGTGGATCAAGTACACTTACTAATATAATCGCTTCACAGCTATTATTTCATCTGCTTTGTTCACTGTATGTACTCTAAGGAGGAAGGGGATGGGGGCGGGCAATGAGATTGGCCAAGTGGCTTGGGGGAAGAGGGGGAGGAGGCAGCTCATGAATAATTCATAACATGATTGACGAAACAGATTGAGATGGTGGACCCACTTGGATAAAGAAAAGACTCACAAGTGCAGTTCCTAACGTTAGGTAAGATATAGACGTTTCTTACCATTCACTGACCACTTGCCAACAGTGATGAATACTGATACGTGCATTTGCAATTATTATTCTTGCAATGTTGAAATCACCTTGAATTGTATGTGTTGAATCAAGCAAAGTTTATTGACATTGCATTTTTATCGCAATTACGCAATCAGTTCGATACTCTCTGGTTCCACACATCACCATAGAGTGGGGCATCTATGACCTTTCACCTCAGCTCCATGACAATGTACTCAAGAGATCATGCATAGAGGGATTGGTACATTGGGAGGAGGGGAGATGGGGGACGCAGTGGCTCTGTGGTTTGGCGTCTGCTCACGGAGAAAACGGGCTGGGATCGACTTGCAGCTCCTGCATCTGGGGATGGAAGAACACGAAGATCGAAAACCCACATTTTTTCAATGACTCAATGGTCTCCTGGCTTCCAGTGGGTAGGGAAGCCCGATGTCTAGCCTTCTCAGATAAGGGTGAATATATTTCGGAGGTCCCGTGTGTAAATTACGCACGTTAAAGAACCCTTGGCAGTTCAAAATCGATGAAAGAGTAGGCTGTGTGCCACTGTCCGGGCAAAATTTCCAAATTCCAAATTTCTACCCACAAAATTTCTCAGCAAAAATTGGCAACTTCTAAAAAGCCGAGATAATCCTACTTTCTTTGGATTGAAAAGCTTAAGAAAAAACAACAACAGGAGGGGAGCAGGTGGGTGAGGTAATATGATACCCTTGATCTTTCTGTGCGTTTAGGCTAGGTAGGTTACGCCCGGCACTATGTCGGGGACAGCAATGGGGGAGAATCTGGCATGGGGCCAATGAAGTGTCGCATGTTAGATATTTTATTCACATGGCCAGTTGCTCTGCTAGGACATTTTGACTATTAGTACTACTAGTACATGAACATACTGTGACCTCTAAGTGATATACCATGTTATTGTTATTTTCTATACTACGATCTTTGCTCAATCATGGGATATTATCACGCAAAACTAAAAGAATTCGATGAAGGAAGACTATCCATGAAAAAAAAAGTGTCTCCTATAATGAAGGAATAGGCTAGCAATGTTTTATTCCTCTAATTCATTTATGGTAGTTATAACAGGAATCACTTATAACAGGACTTTTCTTTGGTCCCAGCGATCCTGTTTTATCAGATTTCCACTGTACTAAACAAAATCAGCACACCTAGAGGCATCTCTGAACGAACTGACATCATGAAACTGGCAACCAAAGCTGGTAAAGCCCATATCATCAGTGCTTATGCCCGTACTCTAACAACGGAAACTGAGAAGAAAGATCAAGTATATGATGAACTGTAAGATGTGATCAAAACTACCCCAAAGACTGACCAACTATTTCTCTTTCAACGCAAGAATAGGTGCCGATTACCAATCATGGCCAAACTGCCTAGGCCAGTTTGGACTTGGTAAGATGAATGAAAATGGCCAGGGACTGCTAGAATTCTGCACAAACAACACCCTGTGCATCACAAATATATGCTATGATGGTAAGGACCGGCACAAAGTCTCGTGGTGACATCCAAGATCAGGCCACTGGCACCAGATCAATTTCATCATTGTCAGAAGAAAGGACATCAAGACAGTAAAGCAAACAAGATCCTATCATAGTGCTGACTGTAATATAAATCATTTGCTGATCACAGCTAATGCAAAGGTAGTCACAAAGGACACGCCTAGACCTGAGAAACCAATGAAGCCTAAGATTGACACAAACAACACCAAAAATCCTGAATGAAATGATGGCACAATTTCAAGGATATTTTAAAGATCAGCTGCAAAATCTAGATGACCAGTCACCAAATGACATGAAACAACATGAAAATTGCAATGTATGACACAGCAGTAAAAGCTTTTGGAAAAGATAGATGTTCCAAGGAAGACTGGACCGAGACCCATGAAACAACATTGATGCCAACAGAAAGCTCAAAGCAACATTGCATGCTGTCAAATCAGAACTTCACAGAGAGACCAGAAAATGTGCCAACCAATACTGGAAGATTTGTGAACAGAAATACAAGCAAGTAAGTGACATTGGTAACATCAGGAAAATGTATGAGAAGATTAGAGTTGCTAATGGACCAACAACGAGCAAAGTCGCGCCTCTCAAATCCTCATCAGGTGAGCAAATAGACAAGAAACAGCAAATGAAACGATGGGTTGAGCACTACTTGGATCTGTACTCGCAGCCTAAATATGTCGATGGAGACCTTGAAGACGAAATAACTCAACTTCCTGAAATGACAGAATTGGATGAGACACCAACAGAGGAATTTCACTCAGTACTCGGAGAATTTGCAAGTAGGAAAGCATCAGGAAACGATAACATACCAGCAGAAATACTAAAGGAAAACAAAGACTTCCTCCTTCCCCATATGTACAAACTACTCACAACTTGTTGGCTGGAGATGGAGATTTCACAAGATCACCACCCCATATAAAAACAAAGGTGACAAGGGAGACTGCAATAACTACAGCGGCACTTCACTTTTGAGCATCACTGGAAAGGATTTTGCAAAAATCATCCTGAAGCGACTGCAGAAACTAGCAGAGAGAGTCTTACCAGAGAGCCAGTGTGGGTTTCAGAAATAATCGTTCAACAAGGGATATATTTTCACATCGGCAGCTACAAGAGAAATGCTGAGAACAACAGCTACCCCTACACATGGCATTTGTTGACCCGATGAAGGCATTCAACACAGTTAGCAGATCTGGGCTGTACATGGCACTGGAGAAAATAGGGTGTCTACTTGTGCTGCTCCAACTCATCGCCTCATTCCATGATGACATGAAGGCCACTATGCAGTTTGACGGTTCAACATCAAAGAACTTTGAAATCAACATTGGTGTCAAACAGGGATGTGTCTTGGCACCGACTTTATGCGGCGATTATTGTGCTGTGATGCTGCAGTATGCATTTCGGGACTCACCTAGCGATGTCTACCTTCATTGGAGAACGGATGGGTCACTTTTCAATTTTTCGAACTCTGAGCCAAGACTAAGATCCAGGCAACTAAAATTAGAGACCACCTCTTTGCTGATGATGCAGCACTGGTTGCCCGTAGTGAAGCTACCTTACAGACCATGACAACAGCATGCCTTCAATTAGTGTCAAGAAGACAGTTGTTCTTATCCAGGAAGACACTGAGGAGGGACACATCAAGCTTGATAACAAGGACCTTGACACAGTAGACAAGTTCTATTATCTGGGGTCTACCATCACCTCCACCATGTCCCTTGATGATCAGATAAAGGTCAGAATTGGAAAAATCACAAAAACTGTTGGCAGGCTAACAAAACGAGCTTGGGAAAACAAGAGACTGAATCAAAAGACAAAAATCAGAATCTACGAGGCATGTGTTCTTAGTACACTGCCCTATGGATCTGAAACACAGAACCTCTATAGTAAGCAGGAGAAGCGACTTAACACTTTTCATCTTAGATGTCTTCGTAAAATCCTAGGCATAACTTGGAATGATAACGTCACCAACACAAAGTGGCATATCTCCAGAGTATGACAGCAATTCTTTCCAAAATATGGCTGAGATATGAAGAGAATGGAAAATGGGAATCCCAAAACAATTGCTCTATGGTGAACTGGCACAGGGTAAAAGACAGAGAAGGAAGATAGAAACTGAGGTATAAGGATGCATGCAAGTCCAGCTTGACCAAATGTGAGATCAGCACATGCGAAGAAACAGCAGAGAACTGAGTCTTATGGAAGACAGCTGTGAATGAAGGAGTCACTAAACTTGAGAGCACTTTGACAAAAAATTAGGTGGAGAAAGGTTTGCGACGGAAGGAAAACAGCATTAAAGAGCGTTGCGGCATCCTCATCAATAGATTGAAACCTGAATAGACCATCTGTATAGGCGATAAGAGCCTTGTATATTTACAAATTTATGAAGGGAATAAATTCTGGCAAAAACCTGAAAATTAAATACTGTCAACTCATACACATCACGTATCCATACACAGGATGGCTTTTCTCTGCGACGCTTGTCCTTCACTGTGATATTTCTCACATGTCATCCAAATTCAGGGTTTATGGGACCCAGTTTTGTAAACTTTTCACAAGATGTAGCTGCACCTAAGTAGGACATCTTCCTATAAAAGGGACTTTTTTTTCTGAATTTAGAGAGTAAGAAATTTCATATTTCATAGTTAGAGCTGAGAAATTGTGATGCATTGTGGGGAATGGAAGAACAGAAATCAAAGGCCACATAAATCCTCTCAAATGGTCTGTAGTTTGCAATCAAATGAAACAATAAAGCTGAAGGGAAATATGAAAGTCTCTTTTTTCTGTTTTTCTCAATGGAAAAAAAATTAGACACTTCCAACCACTAAGCCCATTCAACAAGTTTCACACTGACCAGCAATCAAGCTATTGAGAATAGAAGTGATCTATAATTACATATGAATACGAACACTTTATTGATCCATCAGGAAATACATGAGTGAAAACTAAAACAATCTATGTATCTGCTAAAACATCAGATAACTCTGATGCTATGCATTGTTAGACTACTTGTGTACATTTTTCCTATTCAGTCATTGGGAGTCAGATGCTCGCCAGTCTGATCTAAGAAGAATGCTGTCAATCCATGTGGTCAGGGGAGTGATACTTTATAGTTTACACTGAGAATCTTTGACAAGAATGTAGATACACCCTTATAAGAGATGACTTGGTCCAAGAAGTTATGTTAGATTACAGATAAATCTGTAACAGGAATGGTCTGTGTGTTATTGGTGACAAACTTCACATCCCGTATGTAATATATATACTTGTGACTTCAACCGCTCCAATGTTTGTTTCATATATTATATCTCAAGAAGGGATGGGATTAGGAAAGAGATTCAAAGAAGCACATGGTCAGGTCAGGGGTTACAATATAAGCTAGCACTGTGTCAGTCTGATTGTGGATGGAGTCAGCTGAGTCAAACAAAACATGAGCCGAAGCGTTAACGCCGCCATTCAGATTGACAAGCTGGCAGCTCGCCACAGTGGAACTTTGCGCCTTCTGGCCTATTCGCATCAATATTCAAATGGAGAAACTTTACAACAAATTAAGAAGTTTGAGAGAGATCACACAACAAGCACAATATGCAGGAGAAGAACATGATGCTTGGCCATATTTATGATTGCCAGACACCAGAACATAAAAATGGGCTGCCCTCTGGAAAATTGACAGAAAGAGGGGCAAAGCTGACAAACGATGAACTGAAAACAGTCAGCAATGAAAGACCTAAACCTTATCAAGGTTCATATAAAATGGAGCATGTCCCTGTACTGACTGCAGATAAACTGTACTGGTGATCAATGGCTGTCTCATGCATTTCAGGCCATGGATGCCTCTAAGTAAATAATACTTGGATTTCATCATTGAATATGGAATTTCTAAAAGAACTGATCTTCTGACCCTCTAATTAAATTTAGATTGATGATTCTCTGACAGAATTCCATTCACTCATGATAGTGTGTACACATTGTCTTCCACAATGTGGCAACCAAATTATTCACAAGAATAGATAACAGCACGAGCAGGTTTTCCATTTCCTTACACTAACTGGCCTTCCAGCAATATAATAATAATTTATGATGTATTGAAAGGCAAGGAACAAATCATGAAAATAATATCAAAAAATCCCATTTTGTTATGAATGTATTTTACAAGATGTAGATCTATATCAATCTGGCTCCACCTGCCTTGAAAGGCAATCCTTTTGCAGACCAAAATATTCCACAGTTGTTTTAAATATATCTTGCTAAGAGTGCAAACTAATTGCTCATTTTGTTCCACGTTTTCTTGCTTTTGTGACTTTGGATTTGTTTTTGATCCCCAAGTTTGAGGAGAAGAGATGTGCTGAGTAAGAACTGAGAACTGCAAGTAAAAGATAGATAACATGTTTGACCAATGTGTACCAAACAAGACACAGATAAATATGTTTGAGCAATATGTACTACAAATGTTTTCTGAATGCCTGGACTGAACAGTGCACAATATTCAACACTGTTCTCAAAGGCATATAAATTGTTCATATTACCTGATTTTAGTTAAAAATTCCTGATTCAACTGCCCATGCACATGTGTGGGCCAGGACTGGCAAGTCTTTCAACAACAATTATATGTATCACATTTAGAATAGTTTATACAAAATGAGTGTCAACAATGATCTAAAAACTTAATATTTTTACCTGGTGCTTTGACAACATCTCCTTCCACTCTAGCTGCCATACTTAATGAATCTTTTCCTCCATCCACTGCAACACCTAGCTGTTTCATGAAATCACACATTCCCACACATGCATCAAGCAGGGTAGCTCCTTCTCC
Source organism: Peronia peronii (assembly GCA_039654565.1). NCBI lineage: Eukaryota > Metazoa > Mollusca > Gastropoda > Systellommatophora > Onchidiidae > Peronia > Peronia peronii. The sequence goes on from JBCEWB010214028.1 coordinate 19,474, forward strand.
ATCTATCTTAGCTGGCCACATCCAGTTTCCACTGCATTTAATGTCCTGAAGATCACAAATAGGGTACCAGATATTACTTGATGTACCGTCTTGATAAAGCGGTCAGAACTGAAATCAAATCTTAATATAAATTCCTGGAATTAATGCAGTTTTAAATGAGATTTGAGCTCATGACTGACGTGGTATTTTTTAATTTCAGTTTATTGGAGAAATAATCTATCCAGTGTACATAACTGCCTGCAATCAAGACAAATAAAGTGGCATGCTGCATGATTCAGACTTGCCTATCTTCCTGTATTGCATGGGATCTTCTCATATTTCAACCCACCATCTTGCGTTCCTGCATGAAGTACACTACAGTCTATTCCCCACATTCAGACAAGAATGGCAAATTTATTCTGAGTGTTTTTCATGTCATGCTCTGTTCTTGTCCCAGTGCAGCCCAAGAAGCAAAAAGGAAAGGCATTCTCTTATGCATTGCTATGAGCAGTGGTTCTGCCTACTCCCACTGTAAGGCTTGTACCTGTGGCCAACATAATGTATTCCCTGCTATAGTATGTTGAACCATGCTCTTCCCATCCGCATGGTGGTCACTCATGTGCACCTGTCAATCATGACAGAGTTGGCCCATGATCGCTTTTATTGTTCCTTTGTGGACTAGATCAACTCATACTCTCTGTCTGTTACCTGTGCACCCTCACACTGTCCCGTGTTTAAAACACATTTTCTGGTATAGTGCCACTTGCTCACACCACTTATCAGAGTTCACACTCCCTAAATCCTAAAAATTCAAAGACTTTTCAAGGACTTTTTCAGGACTCTACAGTTCTTTATAAGGACTTCACGAAGCCACATATCACCAAATAGGCCTAATTATTTACATATGTCCGTATCTTATTGGCTGAACAGCAAATATAAACATATAAGCAAATCTACACATTGGCCTGATGTATATTATATAATGTGAATAATAAGCTAGATGATGATTAGTCTGTCTTGGGCCAAACCTGTTCTGGTATCTGGGTTACTTACTGTGAAAAAAGTTTTATCCAGGCATCTTAACTCCTTCACTGCTATGCCTCACCTAGGTATTTCCTCCCCAGTGCTAAGAACATTTCACAAAATGGGCAGAATCACAAGTGACTATCACCCAATTTCATTTCTGTTAAGTTTAAAACCCCTTCACCGCTCTGCTGACATACAACATATGTCATAATATAACTGGGCCCAGATGTGCGATTGACGTACAGCATTCATCATTGTAAAACCACATCTTACAGTGACATACACTATATGCCAATAGTGCTTCAGTTCAGTCATACTCGGATGTACGTTTTACATCAGGAGAGCAGTGAAGGGGTTAAAATTACTTTCTTACTGATAAAAGTAACTGAAGATTCAAGTTGGGGTACAAAACTTTTCATTAAAAATGCACATTTAGGTCTATTTATTTGTTTATTATTGTAGTGCAGCATTTGCATTGAGATTTAAATTTAAAAACATCTATCTATTAATTAAGAATGACTCTAGATTGACCTGTGTATGTGATCAAGGTGCAAGCTGGCTCTGGAAACAGTGTGTCTAAACCTAACTCGTTTTAGTAAAAAGCTAAATGCCTTTTATACGTATCAGTTCTTCAAATGTCATTGTATTCTAGATCTAGATCAATTTTGTCCTTGTTCATCTCCATCAAAAATTGAAAAGCATTTTTTTCAAAACTGGGTATTCTCAATTTCATTGAAATTGAAGTTATGCCCCTTCACAATATGAACATTATGAACAATAGTGATTAAAATGTGGAATTCACACAACAGTTTGCATTTACCATCTAACAAACCTATATAAAACAAACAGTTTTTCCAAAACCAAGCATTTATCCCCAACAGAATCAATCAAAACTTGGTATTTGCATGATGTGCATGCTCAGTGCTACTATTTCCTTTGTCTAGTTTTGCTTAGACCCTGTTTGAATCGACAAGTAAGGCTTCTCAAGAGCAAATCAACATTACTTCTGCTTTTAATTTATGATTTTGTGTGAATGTGTGTCTTTTTGATGTTCATAAACAATGTTTGGAAAATTCTATCAAAATTCATATTAGATTTTATATTTTGCGGTTGTGTATGTTGAATATCTAACAAATGATAATCAGAATAAGTTGATGGAAATAAGTAGTCTTAGGCATGCAAGTAGAGTACCCATATGAAAAGTGTTAAAGCATTTTAGCCCATGCTTCTAAAGTTTAACATACTAAAGTAATAATGTGATGAATATCAGTTTAAAATGTGGTATTGTTTCTTTCTTCCACAGTTAAATTTTGCGCCTTTACCAAATATTTTCATTAGATATATCACCCAATGCCCCTGCAAATTAAACAACTTAAATTCTTTGTAAACTTAGATAGAATGCAAAATTATCTTCACACAAATTTTATCTTTCAAATTGCAAAGAAACATTTAAACAAGATAAACTCAGCATTTTGCTAAACAAAATGTACATATAATATGGAGAGGTTTACAGTACAATATGTATAACCCTGTATGGAGTTGAATTATTTTAGCTCTCGCCTTTAAAAAAAAAAAAGAGACATAAAGTGAAATGGCATTAATAATTTAATTTTTGATGATTATCACTGTCTAGATTTATGTTTGAGAAACAATCTCTAATAAATGTTGTGTTTTTTTCCAAAGCTTGATACATGTATCTGTCAATTGAAAGGATTTTTCTAAAACTGGGTACTTTTTATACTTACCCAGTTTTTAGAAAAACTGTGAAAAACAATAATGGAATAAACAACAAAATAATACTGACTGATTTTTAACATTTATCTTTAAAAAATGCTATTAGCACAATTAATAAAATGATATCAAGATTCTTCAGAAAATACAAACTCTTATCTGTATGAAAATTCTAGTTTTCTGAAAAGTGAAAAATGCAAATACCCAGTTTTAGAAAAATGCTCTTCAATTACTTTGTGAGTGAGTGAGTGAGTGAGTGTGTGTTGTTTATAAATACCAGATCTAGAATTAGAGTTATGGAAAGAAACAACTGTAGGAACAAAAATATCTCAATTTAGATCTATGTAATACTGTTGGTGTTATGAGATCGCTGGATGACGCCGCGGCCACAGCAAAATTTCTACATGCGTGTACAAAGAAAGTTCTTACTTATTATCGATTTACTTGACCTATATTTCTCTCTCATGGAACTATGTAGAAAGCTGCATCGCACATTTTCTTTCGAAGACCTTGATGAGATCTCAGTGTAGACTGTCTAGATCTAGGTTATGTCCTCTTGTATAAATCTCTTAAATTCTAAGTCAAGTGCTAACTCTTTATTAACAAGTATATTTAGCATATGATCACATGGCTGCATTTTCTCGTTTTATCACTATTTTCTAATATCCGAAAAGGCTAAATTGAAATAGGAGACGCAACCCTTGGATGCAAGTTTAACTCTAGAGCTGCGACCCAGCCTAAGGGCTACAACGCCCTGCGGCGTGCCTTGCTAGGCTTGTCAATCTGAGTCTCGGTGCTAGTACTTAGTCTCAGGGTGTTTCTTCTGACTATAGAGACTCCACCTTGGCTTTGGAGTGACACAGTGCAAGCCCAGATTAACCACCTTACTGACCAATATCTTCCTCTAATCTCTCCCCTAACTCCACCCTTTTTTCACATGCAATAACATTTGCAATGAGCCAATGGTAGGAGAAGAGATTTAACCACTTCACTGCTATCAACAATAGAAGAACATCATTTGAAGGCCTATCTCAGGTGCTAAAAGACGTAGTTAAACGTCCAATTCCAACCATTTCACCCGCTCAGCAATCTGCTCGCTCTCATGCATAATTAACTCTGCCCACTGAATTCCAATCGACTGTGGACCAATAGTTGGCCATCCTCCTCTTTGCCAGGAGCAATCCACGGCATCGGCTATTACTGAATGTTATGTGAAAATTACATATATACGCCTGACTTGGAATCTAATCGCTATCTCTTGACTCATCCCCTGATCCACGGCATGCGGCATCTATCAAAAGATTCTACATACTGATGTGAACCATGCTGGCCAGTGGTCAAAACCTCTGTGGTCTTAAGCTTTGTTTTACCCCGTCTAACCTTTCTAATATCTATGCTAAAATCCTCAACCTGGTGATAACTAAAGATGGGAAGTGTGAGAGAGAAATAAAGAGGGACTAAGAATGAGTTGAGTGAGAGAGAGAATTAGTGAATGAGTAAGTGAACAAACTGGTGCGTGAGCCGCCAAGCGAATGACGAGAGTGGGTCTGTTTGTTTGTCCTAGGTCTCTGCCCTGTTTCTGTGTGATTTTAAGAGCAGATGCGCTTGCGACTTTTCAATCTGAAAAATATGTAGATTCTAAATCTAAATTAATTTTTTTTAAAATCGGCAGCTGTGACAGCATTAGCAAGATTCTTCAGCAAATGGGTTCTCACTTTTACTTCAACCCTCGGTGCCATTTCCCCCACAAATGTTTATGCATTTTCTCTGGTCAATCACAGAATCACAGGAGGTATCCTGTCTGTCTCGTTGTTTCCTCACCTCCTTTTTCGTTTTTCCCTTTTCCCAGCAATTCCCCCCCCTCCCCTCTCTCTCTCACACACACACACAGTCGTCGGGGTTTCTCGTGTTTCAACTCCAAAGAGATGTTCCAACCAGAGAATCTATTTGCACCACTTTGTGGTATTTTTTGTTAGAATCCACTGGCTGATGATTGGCGGCTATGTAGCTTGTGTCACATTACAATGAGATCTGTCCGGCAGAGGACAGCTAACAGAAATGGAAAGCTGGTG